>VYZU01086027.1:34920-49415 GCA_013401355.1 Ceyx cyanopectus | reverse complement strand
GATCTCCCTCGCTAGCTTGATTTCAAGGGAAGCTTTAGCTTTCCTTGTTGCATCCCTGCAACTTTTGACAACCTCCCTATATTCTTCCCAGGTGGCCTGTCCCTCTTTCCATTTTTTATATATTTCCCTCTTCAACTTAAGTTTTAGCAAGAGTTCCTTGCTCAACCATGCAGGTCTTCTAATTGACTTAATCTCTGGAACAAAGCATATATTTCTTCCCAGCACAACATTTTGTGTCAACAAGCACTAGGACTAATTCCACTCCCTTAGTCAGATACAGGAATGAGTTGCACATTTTAATAGTTGATTGTATGGAAAATTGTATTCTTTGGCTGTTTCTCTAGACTTGTAGCCAGAATGTGTTACTAGACACTCAGTGTTTGTTTTATGAGCTGAATGATTTTTTTTTAATTTTTTTTTTAATCCACTTCTCCATTGGAGGCAGACTTCCACTGGCCTGCTCATGAGAAATCTTAATCTACTTGAGATAAAATTACTTGGGAGATTCTAACCTCTTGTTAGCAATATGGGTAGTAATACCCTCAAATGTTAAAACCACATTTGGAAGAGAACATCTGCTCAAACTGTTACAGTCAAAAACATATTTTAGAATGAAAAAACCTTTTACTTACTTTTGCCGAACTGGTCCAGTTAAACCAGAGGAAGCATCTCTGTGCTAGCAAGACTAATTCATTGAATCTTCTTTTGAATTTGGATGGGTTTTGTTCAGTTGTGTATACTTTGGTCTTCTCTGGGGGCACAGGTGATGTGTCCTTGTGTGTGTCTTTAAATGCATCAGTGATGCAAGTAAATAAATCCTGGTAATAAGTGGGAGAAATCACAAGTCAGTTCATTTCCCTGCCCCCATTTCTTTGTAATCAGAAGATAAAGTCACTCCAGAAAATGCAGAGGAGGCTCTGCTATCCATGGTATGCCGTGACTGTAGTTAGCACACATTTGAAATCAGTGCTAGAGTTTATTTATACAGCTAAATGTCATATGTTAAAAATAATAAGTTTATTCTGAAAGAAAAATTCTCTCCAAAGTGATTAATTAATGGAAGGAGACTCATTCCCAGTGTAACAGCCAGCTAGAATTATTCCAGGCTGTCTTTTGAAGTCAATTGCCTGTTGGAAAATCTGTTAACTCCACCATGTTGGTCCAAGTTCAGCAGACAGAAATAATGAGGCAATGGTATATAGCAAGAAATGGTAAATTTTTCACAATCACTTGTACATCTCAATGTAACATGTCAATCACAATCTAAGATGGCAAACTGTTTGGGGAATTTGAAGTTAAAAATAATAAGGTTTAGGCTAACAGTAGTTTAGATGTTCTTCCTAACGAAACAGTTTGCTTTTTGGTGATGTGTGTAAGCCTTCCTGAAAACCACATGTAGGACTTAACACTTGGTTAAGCCTTGGAAACGGCTGTGCCGTAGAGCACTGTCAAAGTTGCAATTGCTGCTCTTCAGAATGCTCACCTTAGCTTGCAGGCACCTGCGAGGCACAGGCAGGCACACACTGGTGCTCTGGTCTCCCAAAAAAAGCTTCCTTATTGCTTCTTGCCTGGTCTTTCAGCTGGTATGTTGGTCTAGACTCCAAACAAACAGGACCATATGAACTATCACCACAGCCAACTGCTTTGCTGGACTGTGACTGTAGCTCAAGATCTCTCTCAATTTAGTTTTGCTCTTTGCTCATGACTTCCAGAGTTTCACAATGAAGTTATAGAAACACATTTCACAGTGAAACTTGGCAAAGTGACAGCTTAGAAATTATTTTCCCTAGTGATTTTAAATGCATCAATACAGCTACTGTTAAGATATTCTAAGAAACAGAAGATGAGGGAAAACCAGTATTTAAAAAGCTTGATGTCTCATGTTGATACTGATGGAGAGATGTCATTTATTTTTTGTTCATAAAAAGATGTGTGATTCAATAATTACAAAATATTAATGACATGCTTCATAAGCATCAAATTAATATATTGACTTGGGCTGGGACTGTTCTTTTCCATTGGATTAATAACATGTCTTGTCTATTAAAAATAAATAATCTCATGCAGGAATGTATGCAGTTGACAGACCAGAAGGGGTTTGTTTACATATGTATTCACATACTGAATTTTTGACAAATGTTAGTAACAGTTCAGCCAAAAAAATTCAGAACTACGCTTGACCATGCATTATTAGCTCATTGTCATGACTTGTCTTTTTACTTCAAAAAGTAAAATCCATGTCAGACACCCAGTAACTTAAAATTGCCCGTGAGGGTGTACCATGAGGTTATTTGAAAGAGGTTTTCAATATTAACTTGAGGGGCAGGGGTGAATATACCAATTATATTTGCTAGCTTTCCTTCATAGAAGTGAGGTCCTGATGACTAGATCTAGTAAAGATCTCTCAAGATGAGTGAGTGTGTGTGTGTGTGTGTGTGGCCAGGGAAAATGAGGTGAAAAGATGCCAGAGAAGAGGCGGNGTTACTAGACACTCAGTGTTTGTTTTATGAGCTGAATGATTTTTTTTTAATTTTTTTTTTAATCCACTTCTCCATTGGAGGCAGACTTCCACTGGCCTGCTCATGAGAAATCTTAATCTACTTGAGATAAAATTACTTGGGAGATTCTAACCTCTTGTTAGCAATATGGGTAGTAATACCCTCAAATGTTAAAACCACATTTGGAAGAGAACATCTGCTCAAACTGTTACAGTCAAAAACATATTTTAGAATGAAAAAACCTTTTACTTACTTTTGCCGAACTGGTCCAGTTAAACCAGAGGAAGCATCTCTGTGCTAGCAAGACTAATTCATTGAATCTTCTTTTGAATTTGGATGGGTTTTGTTCAGTTGTGTATACTTTGGTCTTCTCTGGGGGCACAGGTGATGTGTCCTTGTGTGTGTCTTTAAATGCATCAGTGATGCAAGTAAATAAATCCTGGTAATAAGTGGGAGAAATCACAAGTCAGTTCATTTCCCTGCCCCCATTTCTTTGTAATCAGAAGATAAAGTCACTCCAGAAAATGCAGAGGAGGCTCTGCTATCCATGGTATGCCGTGACTGTAGTTAGCACACATTTGAAATCAGTGCTAGAGTTTATTTATACAGCTAAATGTCATATGTTAAAAATAATAAGTTTATTCTGAAAGAAAAATTCTCTCCAAAGTGATTAATTAATGGAAGGAGACTCATTCCCAGTGTAACAGCCAGCTAGAATTATTCCAGGCTGTCTTTTGAAGTCAATTGCCTGTTGGAAAATCTGTTAACTCCACCATGTTGGTCCAAGTTCAGCAGACAGAAATAATGAGGCAATGGTATATAGCAAGAAATGGTAAATTTTTCACAATCACTTGTACATCTCAATGTAACATGTCAATCACAATCTAAGATGGCAAACTGTTTGGGGAATTTGAAGTTAAAAATAATAAGGTTTAGGCTAACAGTGGTTTAGATGTTCTTCCTAACGAAACAGTTTGCTTTTTGGTGATGTGTGTAAGCCTTCCTGAAAACCACATGTAGGACTTAACACTTGGTTAAGCCTTGGAAACGGCTGTGCCGTAGAGCACTGTCAAAGTTGCAATTGCTGCTCTTCAGAATGCTCACCTTAGCTTGCAGGCACCTGCGAGGCACAGGCAGGCACACACTGGTGCTCTGGTCTCCCAAAAAAAGCTTCCTTATTGCTTCTTGCCTGGTCTTTCAGCTGGTATGTTGGTCTAGACTCCAAACAAACAGGACCATATGAACTATCACCACAGCCAACTGCTTTGCTGGACTGTGACTGTAGCTCAAGATCTCTCTCAATTTAGTTTTGCTCTTTGCTCATGACTTCCAGAGTTTCACAATGAAGTTATAGAAACACATTTCACAGTGAAACTTGGCAAAGTGACAGCTTAGAAATTATTTTCCCTAGTGATTTTAAATGCATCAATACAGCTACTGTTAAGATATTCTAAGAAACAGAAGATGAGGGAAAACCAGTATTTAAAAAGCTTGATGTCTCATGTTGATACTGATGGAGAGATGTCATTTATTTTTTGTTCATAAAAAGATGTGTGATTCAATAATTACAAAATATTAATGACATGCTTCATAAGCATCAAATTAATATATTGACTTGGGCTGGGACTGTTCTTTTCCATTGGATTAATAACATGTCTTGTCTATTAAAAATAAATAATCTCATGCAGGAATGTATGCAGTTGACAGACCAGAAGGGCTCCAATGGAATTGTTCTTGTCTCTAAATAAATAAAATGCACCTTGTAAAACTTTCTAATTACAAACTTACACAAGGAAGTGTTCTGATCTTCAAGGTAAGTACTGTCAGATTTCTAGGAAATGGGCTGAAAGATTTTTGGGGCATTTTTAGTTGTTTTTTTGTTGTTGTTTTGGGTTGTTTAGGGTTTTTTGTGTGCATTGTGGGGTTTTGTTTGTTTGTGTGGAGGTTTTTTTGTTGTTTGGTTGGGGCTTTTTTGGTTCATTTGTTTGTTTACATATGTATTCACATACTGAATTTTTGACAAATGTTAGTAACAGTTCAGCCAAAAAAATTCAGAACTACGCTTGACCATGCATTATTAGCTCATTGTCATGACTTGTCTTTTTACTTCAAAAAGTAAAATCCATGTCAGACACCCAGTAACTTAAAATTGCCCGTGAGGGTGTACCATGAGGTTATTTGAAAGAGGTTTTCAATATTAACTTGAGGGGCAGGGGTGAATATACCAATTATATTTGCTAGCTTTCCTTCATAGAAGTGAGGTCCTGATGACTAGATCTAGTAAAGATCTCTCAAGATGAGTGAGTGTGTGTGTGTGTGTGTGTGGCCAGGGAAAATGAGGTGAAAAGATGCCAGAGAAGAGGCGGCAGCTGAGATGCAGTTGCTGGTTTGGAAAAGCATCAGGTGGGAGCCAGTGGTAGTGAAGCAATGCAGAGAAGAGATGGATGCTGAGGAAGGTTCGTACATATTTAATAACTTCAGAGGACCAATATCCTCACTTCTGCTAGGGGATACACAGAATAATTTTCTTCTGTGGAACTACTACTTCACGCTTTTCCTATTATCAAAATGCAACCCTGTGTGACAAATAATTTTGCTTTAAGATATTTTAAACTTTTAAAAAAATATATATAATGAAATGAATCAGTGCCTTTTTATTTTGTTTTTTTTTTTGCTTTCTAGCTGTGTCTGTAAGATTGGAAGAGCACTACTGATTCACACTGCAGTGATATGCCGCAGCATTTGTATTCTGAGGAAGAAGTGAAACAATCACACATTCAAGCGAAACCACAATGAATCCACGTGAGTTAATTTGCCACCAATAGAGATCCTTAGTGACGAAATGGATCATGATCATTACTCACACAAAGATGATGACTAAAAACTGTAAAATGCATGTTCTCTGCAGTAAGCATCAAGTTAGACAATGCCATGCAAATTTCTGTGATTTATAGTGCTTCATTTTATTGTCTTGTAGGTTTGTACCTGATGAGAAAGGAAAGACACAAGACCCTTTCTATTTAATCTGCCCCAATTTTTTGGTATTGTTTGAAAGAAGATTTCTCAGGCACATTTGACTTGTTTTTCAGCCATGACATTTTAAAAATATATAAGAAATATTCAATGAAGACCATCAATGTGGAAAAAAAAAAGACTACAGAACATACTTGAACACGCAACATATTTTTAACTTTTTTTTTGCTTTTCCAAAAGAACTGTGTTTTTAATAATGGTTTGCTTTTATAAAACTTCTCAGATGAGGACTTCAAAACATGGTAAACAAATTGTCTCAACATGTCTGTGGGCTAGGTAAGTACTATTAATCCTCTTTTTATGGAGGGAAAAAGCCGAACATCAGAGAGCTGAGAACACTGCTTTCCAGCTTTGGTGTTACAAAAGGACTGTCAGAGCTAAGAGTATTGTGTTATATTACATCCCCTAAGTTCAGTTTAGCCTTTTGCCTTTCCAGTAGAAAGTTTTTCATCTTTTCTGGTCACTGGTTATAGAATGGGAAAAGGCAGAAGTGGGTGTGAGAGATGGCTGGTAATTCCTGAGACATACAGTGTGTATCTGAAGTTAATTGTAAGCTCCTAAATGAAATTTTTCATACATATGTTGAAATGGATGTAGAATTTCTTAAAGTTCTTCAGCTCGGCACTGTTTAACTTGCCATGATGTCATCTGTTTAAGTTCACAGAGTACAGGCAAACTCCTCAAGAACATACAGCCCTGTTAATGTTAGTGGGGTCTTGTGTATATCACAGGCATGTTAGATACTGACTACTGGGCATACATGTAGTCAGCAGTCTTATTTCAACAAGTTTCTCCAACTGATACTTAAAAAATGCAGGGGACTAATAAGAAAGTTAAGTGTATGGTGAAAAGAGAAACCTAAAAGCACAGCAGCCTATGAAAGCTAAAAGTCTGAAAGCAATTTTCACTCCTCAGAATAGATGTTCTTCCTGCTGCAAGGGGATATATACTCAAGTAGACTTGCTTAATGGATTTGAGATGTAACTTTATTAATATTTCTTAGATCCTCTCTTGCTCAAAAATTACAAAACTCATTGTTCTGGATGCCTTGGGATCCAGTGAGGATTAATCCACCTGGATTTACCTTGGACTGCAGTATCTGCTGTGGCAATGAGGGCTATCTACAGCTCCAAGTAGTATTTTGTGTAAATTCAAACAGACTGCCAGGCCTCTGCAAGCTTCTGGCCAAGTGCAAGCTTCTGCATCTGGGTTGGGGCAATCCTTGGTATAAATACAGGCTGGGTGATTAAGGGATTGAGGGTAACCTTGCAGAGAAGGACTTGGGGTACTGGTGGAAGAAAATCTGGACATGAGCTGGCAATGTGCACTCACACCCCAGGCATCCAAGTGTATCCTGGGCTGCATCACAAGAAGGTCAAGGGAGGTGCAATGTAATCTAGTTGAAGATATCCCTACTCAGGGGTGTGTGTGTGTGTGTGTGTGTGTTGGGCTACATGATCTTTAAAGGTCCCAACCCAAACTACTCTGTTTCAAGCAACTTCAACAATTGTGCTTCAATTAGAGAGAAAGAGAAGACCCCCTTCTCTCACCATCTGTTTTTCTCATTCCTCATTTAACATCTGCAAATGAAAAGCTGGGAATAGTTACTCTTTGGAGTCGTTTTACTTTCATGATAGTTAGTAGACTGTAGTCCCTGCATAAAATTGGCCAAATTAATAATTATTGCCTTTCCCCGTGCTTCACTTTTCATCCTAACAGAAGAGTGAAGTGTGGGCAATTGAACACAGTAGTTTTGAGTGTTTGCTCCCCAATACTGGATGCCTAAAAAGGAAACTCAGTGTGTTGCAAGTCAGTGGGAGGAATTACCTTGTCTTCAATGGCCATCAAAGAAGCTTTTAAGGAAGCAAAGAAAAAGTAGTTGACTGTGATTGTGTGATGTCTTTCACGACAGTTTAGCTTTCTGTAACACTTTTTAGGAGCTGTGTGGTTCCTTCCAAAGTAATGTAATGCAAAAGCATCAGCAATATGAAGGTGAGCCCTTAGTTCATTATTACTGCCAGGAGAAAAAAGAATTAGCAGACTCTGTGATGGGCAGCCACAGCCAAACCAAATAGTGCCTCTGTGAAATTAGATGTGCTGCAAAACACCAAAAGCCTATGATAATACGACCTTTAAATAACTTAAGTTTTGTAAATGGAAAAATGAACTAAAGAAGCTGCTGGTGAAGCTTTCAAGAAGCTGGACTGCTCATTTGTATGATAACTTCACACAAACTTTGCCAGCCAAGCCAGGAGGCAGATCTGACAGGGGCTTCATGTTTTCCTTTTTACATTAACCTGCACAAAAACTGGTAGCTGTGGGGAATACCCACTTCAGGACACAGTGAATAGATCTTTCTGGTGCTTGTCAGTGTTTTTTACAGTATTACATTGCCTTTGGTGCCACCCCTGACCATCAACAGTGGGTCTGGTCACAGCACAACTATTTGCCACTTCAGGGTGCAGGAATGGGTGAAAAGCCCAAGCAGGGGAACAGAGCTGTGCCCATGGAAAACAGGCAGCAGGAATGGGAGAGCAGCCTGTCAGCCTTCACTACAGAGAGGATTGTCTCAAGCAGTTGTGTCTCACTGAAGCAGGTGGGCAAAAGAGGCAAGGCACAGGTAACAGATTTTGGGGAAGAGGGACATGAGCAATATAGCAATATGCAATATTCAACGTGGGCTGCTATGGGGAAAATTAACTGTCTCGGTCAGACCCAACACACTTCTCCATGCCCACCTGTGAGGCCAGGGGCTTTCCACAAGTGAGCAGGGACTGGGAGCACAGCGGCTGCAGTGTCACTCAGACAAACTGTGATAAATGCCAGCTTTGTTCGTGTGCGTGGCAAGCTACCAGGAGCTCAGTGAATTCCTGTGCTTGGAAAAGCTCGTGCTGGGAAGGAAAAATGAGCTGTGAAGTAATAATGATAATAACAGGATTCAATGAGGCAGATGTAATCCACATTTCTTCAGCTGATCCTGGCTTGCAGCACCAATGCTGCTTGACAGAACTGTATTCATAGGGATCCTTTCAGAAGTTCATTTCGACACAAACTATGGTGTGGCTCAGGCCGATCTAGAGATAAAATGCAGCATTTTTACCTCAGAGGTCACATTTACACTGTACTTAAGTAAAGCAAGTAAAACTCAAAACTATTATCCATGAGAATTAGTAGTTTGGACAGAGGTTTCCCACTCATTTATAAAACTTCTGAGTACATTTTTGCTCTTCTCTGTCAAGAAACCTTGGGAGTGCTGAGCTTCATGCAAATACAGATTTGTGGCTAGTCAATAGGAGCCAGAGAATAGCAAATATTGACCCTTTTGTGTCAACAGAAAAGCAAGTGCAAAACTGGGTGCAGGCTGATCAAATTTAATTTTCAAAATAAACATTTGGTGTATTCCTTCTGCTTTCAGTTCAACGTGCTGTGTTGATGCTAAGAGGCTGAAATCCCTCCTGCTGCAACTTGGCTTTATGTAAGATGTTGTTGACAAGTCAGATTTCTGGCATGGTCAGGGACTGGATAGACACCATGAATGTTTATTCTTTTTCTGACCCTTCATGCCATCTCTCAAACAGTCTCATTAAACTTCTTTGGGGTACATCCCTGTACCCTTTGGATACTCTGGAAAGTGCCCTGCAAGGCTTTAGCATTTCTGAAGGTGATCTAAAGCTCCAGCTTGCAAATTCACTGTGCTTTGCTATACCTTTTGGTCAAGAAATGCCTGTAAGGTATTGTGAAATCACTGCTATTTCAGTAAGGCTAAGGTAAAATGCAAGGGGAAGTATTTATTTACAGCATATGCAGTAGGCAGATCAGTCACAGATATTCACACGAGACTTAAATGTAAAAAAATACCACCCATAGCTCTTTGAGAATTCATCTCACTATGCTGCCTGGCTAGTGCTCTCCTGACTCACCTGTTACTGCAGGCTTTGTCTGCCTTCCGCAGCTGTGGCCATAGCTCTCCAACAGTTTTTCTTGGCATTAGGTGTCACCACAGGAGCAATCCTACCATCTTCTTGCACCTCCCCAGAGTCCTGTCCTGCCACTTCTTCCATGGCGGCTTTGGACATGCTGGTGTGATAGCACAGTGTTGTGGCAGTTAGAATGCCCATCTACTTTTATTTTCTAATTAAACTTTATTTTTTGAGATTTAACTTTATTTTTTATTGTTGTCAGATTATCTTTCACTGGATCCCTTCTTTCACCCTGTGGACTGACTGTGAGTCTGAGTCTGAAGGAATACTTGGGGCAACACCAGAAGAAGTGCAGGTGAGGGGCAGGAATGAGCAGGGGCTACAGGGCTGAGGAAGGGACTACTGGAGTATCCTGGTTTAAAGTCCCTCTAAAATTGTAGCCTCACTGTAAGTGTTTCTGCCTGAAGCATCTCCTTGTTTGGAGCAAAATATTTGGTGTCTATCTATCAACAGAGATACTTGATACAATTGTCTAAATGAGTTAGATGCACATAATCCCTGCCTGGCTCTTGACTAAGAGCAGACGTGACAGTGATTAGTCACTTTGGGACAGCTTCTCATCTGGGGAAAGATGGATGTGATATGATAGATGGAAATCTCAGAGGTGTGGGAGCCAGCTGCAGGGTGAGGTTCAAACTACATATGGGGCTTGAACTCTCTGTCTAACCCCTGAGACCTTCCCCTCCAAATAAATGTGAAGCTCACTGGCAGCTGTCACATACAAGAGCTTGCACAGGGTTATACTGCTGTCTACTGAGAAGGATATGTACAAACACAAGCATCAGATTCTTGTGAGGTGCAAGTTATACTTCACCACATATAATTTAATTGCTAGTCACCAAGTCTTTAAGTGCTCACTTTGTTTTCCCACTGGACAAAAACACTGCCCTATTTTAAGTAAATTACATAGCTAAAAGGCTAAAGCAGATTATTTTTCTAGATCATCTTCCATGCATCTTGTTCTTGAGAAACTCTTGGGTTTTTGGGTTGTTGTTTTTTGGTAGATATTTATTATTATTGTTATTATTATTATTAATTATTATTATTATTATTTAATACTATAAAATAATACACAAATATTATTTTACAAATACAGCTCGGTGGCATTTGTGTTGTCAGCGCTATGGAAAATAAATATGAAATTCCCAGAGCATGTGAAAAGGAAGATGTTCCAAGAGAACCAATTTCACTTGGAAGTCTGTTGCCTGACATCCCAAAACCCGACTGAGTTCAGTGTCATGAGGATGCTGCTGTATGAAAGAAATACTAAAAAAGTGGGGAAGTCATAAGGAATGAAGACAGAATTCTGGTGAAGCCATAACTTGTGTTGCTATAACAGATTAAAATGAGTTCTGGACGTTTGTTGAAAAAAACACCCTTTATTTTCTTCTTTCTTTGCAAAGGTTCAGCTAATGAGTGATTCAGCCTTACATAAGAAATGTCTGGAGGGGTATAATAAATGTGAGTCACTATAACAAATTTTCAGATTTTCCTTGGGCCTCTTCCTTATAGGGTATTTGTATTGGAAAAAGAAAAGGGATAGATTGCCTCAAAATTCATATAGTGACAAAAATGGATGAGATTATGCAACCAAGGAAATGTCCTTTGACTCTCTTTGCATGAGCATGTGGTAAGAGGGTGGTGGAAGCATGTACTAGGTAGTCTTCACAGGAGAAGTGAACTGTAAGACTATAGTAAAAAAACCCCTAAGACCAGAAATACTATAGAAGTGAGATTTGTGAAGACATGACAAATACACAGTGAATTTCATTGCTTCAGCCTTTTACAAAATGACCAATTCTGCAGCTGTTCAGCATTTTTGGGGATATTACTCCCCAGGAGGGCAGGCATTTGCTAGGTAACGTTTGTGCTCTGGTGGAATAGCCACCCAGGCCTGAAAGCTGGGTAGTGAAAATAATTCTTCTAACCCAGGAGTATTCCAGAATAGACACTAAATTTATGTTGCTTTTGAAGCTTGTTTATCTGTCTGAAAGATAGATAGGGTGACAACCCTCTCATTTCTTTTGTTTTAGTGCTCTCTCAGTTTTCATTTCCCTTACAGTCCCTAAATTTGGGGATAGGAATATCTTCTTATATGCGAATAATAATAAAATATCTTGGGCTACAGACATTCTCTCAAATTTGTTGGTAAAGAAAAAAAAGAAACACTCCTTCCAAGAAAATCAAACAAACAAGAAAGGGTAAGAACTTTAGGTTTTCTCCTGACTGTCCAGCTAAAATTGAACATGAATCTGTTTTCCTTGAATCAAATGATTCCCATTGAGTTTATTAAATGTATTTAACAAATAAATTGATGTTACTTTTGTGTCTCAGAACTGATGTCAAGTTTTACTTGTTTTCTACTGAAAGCCACAGTCTCCTGCAGACAAAAGGCTGGTGCTTTTGTCTTTGCCTGCCTCACATATTAAAAATTATGGTCTTGTTCTTCCAGGAGAGCCAACTACACCCCTTCTGTGCACTTCCCAGGGTCAGTCATGTCAGGACTTGGGCAAGACATCTCCAAATAAAATTCCTTGTCAGAAAACATCCCTGGAAAGTTAGTATCAAATCTATCTGTTATGAAGAAGCCTGTCAACAAAATCAGAGAAGAGAGGGCAGCAGTCAAATGGGAAGTGCCATTCAGAGGATCTTTGAGCAGACTTCACTCTTGGTTTTCACTTGTTTCCTAACTGAAGAGCAAATTAAAATGTAGCTGGTGAAGTTCTTAGAAAGAAGCTCAAATTCCAGATGGCTGATACCACCTAGACACCAGCTGTGAGAAAGTAATAAACTGTTATTTTAAAAAGAAATAGGTAGTGCCAAGCTGCCATTGCTGCACTTGAGGGTTTTGTGTCTGCTGAATTGAGCTGGTTTTAAGGGCTACACACATCCAGGGTCTGCACAGTCCCTGTTACAAGTATACTTCTTCTGATGGCCATCAGACTATGTACCTTGTACCAAAAGAAATGTTATTTTGGTTGGGGAAAATCCTTTGTTAAGCAATACCGATGAGCAGCCAAAAGTCGTTGGGGCACTGGATATGTTTTCCCTGGAGGAAAGTGCTCACAATGCCTCAACAGAATCCATAACAGTGTCTACAAGGTGAGAGATTGTTTTATCCAGATTTCACCTCATTTTAAGCAACTGTAGTTGTTGCTTTTTGTATTGACAAAATGCATTTACTATGGTGTATAGGGACATGCTGTACATTGGATGTTAGCTGTTGAGGGTAAGGAGGCGGGGGCACTGGGGACCAGGCAGAAGTTGTTTTTGTAGAAGCATCTGGACATGTCCTGAGGAGGTGTGTGGGGAGAAGGGAAGATGGCTACAGTAAACAACTTCAGCTGGGGCATAGAGGAAAGGAGACAGCAGAAGCTGAAAACATGGCACACAGTAGGTGGGCTGGACCGAGAAAGGCTGCAATTTCAGCAACTAAACTTTTCAAAGGTCTCCTTTCTCAGAAGCAGCATCTTATGTCTGTCTGTCAGGTGTCAGAAACAGATAAAAGAGCCAGGCTTTCAAGGTTTTGGATAGCCTTTAGCTCATGGTGGACATAGCAGTTTATTCCTGATGCTGCTGAACCATAAGGAGTCTTGTTTTGTGGCTGTGACAAGGTCCTACATTCTGTGTTTGCATTCTGAATGGTGTATGTGAGTACCTGGTGACACTGCTGCTGACGTAGGAGATGAATGAAATGGGTAAGCACATACACTCCTATGCAATTGCAGATGAACGGGTCTATCTCTTGTGTCTTTATCAGCCACAGCTCAGTTGTGGGGAGCCAGTTCCTCTCAGTTCCTAGATTTGCTACTAGTCTATTTCATGTACAAAGGGTTCAAAGGTATGGGACAGTCTGAAAGCAGAGCAGCTGAGATGAATGGGATTGTGAGATTTCCTTGCTTCTGCTGTTGTCACAAAGTATAAACCAGCTACTGCTTGAGAGAATGCATTTCTAACCCCCTGGCTAGGTCATAATGAGCCTGAAAAAAGGGAGCTTTTGAAGAATTACACATCACATAGAGTAGAACTTACCCTGTTGTTCAAAAAAAAAAAAAAAGGTTGCTTTGTTGTTCTCTAAGTGAAATAATTCATTTCAGTGTTTTTGAAACAAAACTTTGCTATCCCAATTGACACAGTACTGTTAAGCACAGAGATTTGTTCCACCTCCTCTCCACCTCCCCTGGTCTGCTGGAATATTTTTGAAGAAAAGTTAAAAGCATTTTTGTAAGTCTAACCCCTTTCATTTTAATTAGATGTTTCAGGCTGAGCTGAAATAATATCTCATTTTCCTTTTTACGTTGTATAGAAAAAGTAATTTTTGTCCAGCTCTCCTCTGCCTTTGTTGTAAACTTAAAGCTAATAGTATTTGCCAGCTTTAAGTGAAAATGAGTAAATATTCCTTAGTCATTGGATGAGATCTTTCACTTGCTTTGAGCATTATAATCCTGCTGAAGTCAAAGGAATCAGGCTGGTTTATACCAGATGGTTGTCTGGAATGAAAAGTGGAATGAAATCATTATCATGGATTAAATTTACCATCAATACAAGAAGATCTGTTTGCATTAGCAAGATTATATCTGTGCTACCTCATAGAAAAATTTTATCGAAGTCCCCACCACTAATGTTGTGATCTTCATGATGCATATTGTGGTTCAAGCTAGCAATAGAAGCCCAGGAGTTTTTTGCTGGAGCAGTACTTCAGCCTTTGGGTCCAAGATTTGCAGCAGTGTTCATGCCACCCTGGATTTTAAATTATTTGTTGTTGTCTGTTCATTTTGTATCTCTGTGTCAGAAATGTGTATGAAGACCAGAAAGAACAAAATGAATGGAAAGATAACAGTTGTGTTTGGATGGTTTATGATGATTATTATTTTATTAAGGATGGATGTATTAGTAAAGAAAAAAATATAGTTTTTGCCAAAGGTTTATATAGCAGGAGTACTTTATATGGCCACCAGAATGACCAGTTGCTATGAACAAACTG
>VYZU01086027.1:4687-34219 GCA_013401355.1 Ceyx cyanopectus | reverse complement strand
AAAAAAAAAAAAAAAGGTTGCTTTGTTGTTCTCTAAGTGAAATAATTCATTTCAGTGTTTTTGAAACAAAACTTTGCTATCCCAATTGACACAGTACTGTTAAGCACAGAGATTTGTTCCACCTCCTCTCCACCTCCCCTGGTCTGCTGGAATATTTTTGAAGAAAAGTTAAAAGCATTTTTGTAAGTCTAACCCCTTTCATTTTAATTAGATGTTTCAGGCTGAGCTGAAATAATATCTCATTTTCCTTTTTACGTTGTATAGAAAAAGTAATTTTTCTCCAGCTCTCCTCTGCCTTTGTTGTAAACTTAAAGCTAATAGTATTTGCCAGCTTTAAGTGAAAATGAGTAAATATTCCTTAGTCATTGGATGAGATCTTTCACTTGCTTTGAGCATTATAATCCTGCTGAAGTCAAAGGAATCAGGCTGGTTTATACCAGATGGTTGTCTGGAATGAAAAGTGGAATGAAATCATTATCATGGATTAAATTTACCATCAATACAAGAAGATCTGTTTGCATTAGCAAGATTATATCTGTGCTACCTCATAGAAAAATTTTATCGAAGTCCCCACCACTAATGTTGTGATCTTCATGATGCATATTGTGGTTCAAGCTAGCAATAGAAGCCCAGGAGTTTTTTGCTGGAGCAGTACTTCAGCCTTTGGGTCCAAGATTTGCAGCAGTGTTCATGCCACCCTGGATTTTAAATTATTTGTTGTTGTCTGTTCATTTTGTATCTCTGTGTCAGAAATGTGTATGAAGACCAGAAAGAACAAAATGAATGGAAAGATAACAGTTGTGTTTGGATGGTTTATGATGATTATTATTTTATTAAGGATGGATGTATTAGTAAAGAAAA
Organism: Ceyx cyanopectus; assembly: GCA_013401355.1. Lineage (NCBI taxonomy): Eukaryota > Metazoa > Chordata > Aves > Coraciiformes > Alcedinidae > Ceyx > Ceyx cyanopectus. The sequence continues at coordinate 33,358 of VYZU01086027.1, read as the reverse complement.
AAATATAGTTTTTGCCAAAGGTTTATATAGCAGGAGTACTTTATATGGCCACCAGAATGACCAGTTGCTATGAACAAACTGGTGGGTAATAACTTCCTGAGGTATTGCATTTCATGAGATATGCAGCAGGAAACTGCTGCAGCTTATAAAATGAAACCTTCAATTTATGAGCACAAAGGACATAAAGTCAATATTTAGTTATCCTTAGTTGTCCAATAATGTCTTTGACAGTTTGTCCAGATTTGAGGAGATACAAGTTTTGGGGCTGGCAGTATGCAATGGACTGTCTGATCCCCAAAGCTGCCACTGAGCTTTGATTTATATCTTCTATATTTTCTTTTTTTGGACAGTCAGTACCATCAAGCTCTTGTCTGCTTTGGCTTGGTATGCAGCAGCCTGTCTCCAGGGCAATTCCAGGATCACTTGTCCTAGAAGAGACCACAACCCTGTTTATGTCTTGCCTTGTTATGAGTGAGTTTTAGAGCCTAGAATCACATTAGAGGGGTGTCTGGCAAAAGAAATCCCCATGCACTCTACTTAAACTTCTGTTGAATCTGTTTTTATAGTAGATGGGGCACTGAATTTGTGTCACTTTGAGTTGGTGGTACTGGTGAGGATAGTTTTTTCCTATTTGAGTAGCAAGAACCTTTCACTGTAGCGTCAGCCCTTTTCTGAGTCAATGTAATTCATTTACATGCTTGAAATGACTTAAAATGACAAGCAGAGTGGAAACTGTCTGGGATGTAGCATTTGCTGTGAATTATTTCAAATTAAAGAAGAAAGTGAAGAATGAGGACTCTTGGCTGTATTATCAGCATGGTCTCCATGTGTCTGTGAATTTCATGGACGAACCCCTTCTTAAAGACAAAGCCCTGTGTTGCACTGAGGATCCCTTGTAGCTTCCCCCCCGAGAAGCGTGGTAGAAGTCTCTTTACAGGGTCACAGGGACACGTGATGGTGGTTTCAGGCATCCATGAAACCAGTATAGACATACTTGCCTAGTTCCAGGGAGATCCTCATGTGAAAAGAACTGCACCATAGTTATGACATTTAGCTATATAGCTGACATAGAAAAGTGGGTGAATAGTTTTGGGGCAGATTTTATGTGAAAATTTTGGAGCTGTGTTTGTTAAAGACAATGACAACTTTTTGAAGCATGTGGCAAAAACAAGAAGGATTTGTGGTCTTATTTTTGTTGATTTTTTAGAGTGTTGTTGCTTCCTTATTCTTAGGAAAGGACAGAGACAGCTGGCATAAATATACTACTCATCACTTTTTTTTTTTTAATTTCTGTTTGTTTGTTTTTGTTTTGCCCCCCCCCCCCCCATTTTTCTATACCATCTATCTACATTGTGCAAAACGAGTAATGAGACTACTGAAGCAAACCAGAGAGTGAAAGGCAGCTCTACTGGCTGCAGATGTATTTAGTGTTAAGCTGTTACCAGGGTATGTTTGTTTGTTTTTTTTTAGAAAGAGTGTTTTCCTAACAGGCCTGGTACATAAAGAATTTCTGGCTGAATCTGTCAATTCCTGCAAGGAGATGTTGATTCTTATCTGATGTTTGTTTTATCTGCTTCCTACCAGAGCATATTTCTGGTAAGTAAATTGCTGTCATATGGTCCAAGACAGTTGCTCCCTAGAGGAGTTCTATATCTTCTTGATAGGGAAATTCTATTTATTTGTTTCTAATAGCATCTATGCTCCTTGCAATTTGTTCAGGGGAGGTTGTTTTACCTATAAAGCCACTTACACTGGTAATATTTTTTCACCTACTGAATTCTTTGACTATATTAACAGTATGGAGACAAATGTTCTCATATTCACTTTTTTTTTGGTAATATAAAGCAATTGCTGAGATAATGGAAATACTGATGAAAATCTGGAGTAATGGGATTTTTTTGGTAGTAACACAAATTCTGAGGAATGTGTACTACAAATGTGATATGCTTTCACCTTGCTTAAAAGTCAGCAAGACTATAAGGCAAGGGAACACTGCTTCCAGTGGGTTGGGGAGCAGAAGATTTCCTGTGGGGTGGATAACTCTAGGTCTGGAGCACCAGCATAGATATTGGATGAAACAGAACTTTAGTCAGCCTTATAAATATTCTCATAATTCTTGCAGCCCACAGGGGCTCATGACCCTGAATTTGGGAATGACTAGACTGCTGCTCAGTGCTTGGGGAATGGATTTGTCTCACACCATACTGGGCCAGCCCTTCTAGTGACTTGAAGATGACCTGGCGAAAGTCACTGAGGCTTTTCATTGCACTACAGATGGGGCTAAAAAGCTTTTGCTGCTCTGCTTACAGAGCTACAAACTTTAACAGGCCTGAGAAAGCAGACAGCGTGGGTGAAGGTGCTCTTCCTGCTGCAGGCAGCCCTTTGATTTTAGAAACTGTTGCTCAACCCCTACTTGTGGTCAAAAGCATTCTCCAGAGTCTGTACAATAAACAAGGCTTTTAAAAAATGTCACTGTTTTACCAGCTTGCTTGTGTTATGGTGTTGCCTTGGGAAGGGCGGAGCATCCCCGAAGGACTGGCAGATCTGTACCTCTCGAAGGAGAATTTTGGGTAAGTGATGGCAGCATGCTTTCCAGCCTCATAACCTCTCCTTCTTGAAAAGATCTTCAGGTGCACTAATTTTTAGGTAAAAGACTGCCTGGTGCAGTCTGTTCTGAACCAGGCTTCAAGTAGAAAACAGCAGAATGGTACTTTGATAACAAGTGTGACAGAAGAACCAAAAGACACTTGAAAACACCTGTGAAATTGTCCAGTGGGGATAAGGTGATTCTGGCTTGATACAAATTCAGTGTTTTGCTAGTTTTACTATGCCTTTTCTCTGCCTCAGTCCTGCTGAGGTCAAGGGCAATTATGTCCACGGCAGGAAGACTGGGTCTAATGTGTTTCAGAGGGGATATCTTGTACAATTATTTATGTAAACTCTGGCCTTACTTAGTGCTCTGCTGCATGTGCCAATTGGCTGTTTGCTTTTGACAGAACACATTTGCTTGTACAAGTCCTACTACCTTTCTAATCTAAATGACTTATGTCCCAATACAGAGCTTCTTAAGTGTTGATGGTTTTTTTGTTTTTAAGATCTTGACAAAGAAAGAGAAGTCCCTTAAATATCTGCCTTCCCAGTACCCTGCAGTAATGAGGACACAACCTTGAGAGTTATTTAAAATAATGTATTTTTAATTGCAGCTTCTAAGAGAGGCACTGGGGTCTTCAGTACAATTCCTTTCAAGGTGACCTTTGCATAGTTTTGTAGTCTGGACAAGCCATGGTGTCATTGTGAATAAGGACACTCATTGGAAAAGTAGTATCAGCCATGCTAGGTCTGCTGGCTTCCTATGAATCTGCAGTGTCTGGGAAGGCATTAGTAAAGCTGTGCAATGAAACTTTGCTCCCATGGAAGGTGCTGATAAAGTTTTTATTGTGCTTAAATTAGCCAGGGCTTCCTTGTTTGGTCTTTAGTTAAGGAGCATGAGATGAACAGCACAAGTGGAGGCTGCAGTTCTTCCCCTGCATCGTGCAGTTTAGATACTGTGCTTGTCACTGTTTTGTTGGTTTTGACCAGCAAATCACCTAGAAAGTTCTGGGCACAAAATTAATATGTTTGTTTCTCAAAAGTCTATCATACAATCTTAAAGACTGATATGGAAGCCAAGTTGGTCTTCTCTATTGACTGGTTATAGATAGAGAACTGCCTCAAACCTGATGTGTACCAAATAGCATATTTTCCCTCAGCTGCTGGTTTTGGACAACTATTTACAGCTAGGTAAGGCCAGTGGCTATAGAGAGGTTACCAAATCAGAATAGTACCTTCCCATGCTTTTTACTTCCATTGACAGAAAAAAAAAATAATCAGTAACATGGAGAATTTTTGCCCTGCAAGTTCCAGAGTGGTTGCCAGATGATGGCTGCTTTGGGAGCCACTGTCAAATGATTTGGTGATTATAGTTCAGTTCCTGTTGACAGGCTTCAACCTTACAACCTCTGCAGCTGGCAGCCTTGGTACAACATAGAGGTCCAGGGCTGAAGGAGCAGGAAAAATAAACAGTGCTCTTGTAACAGGATGTGACTGCCCTGCTTCTGTGATTCATATCCTGAGCAGCAATCCCTGGACTGGTGCGGCCCAGTGCCCAGGCCCTTGGCCCACTGGTTTCTCTTTGAGGTCCAAGAGACTTTCTGATATTACTGCTATTTATAAGGAAGCTGCTTTTTAGCCTGTTTTGTTTTTTTTTTAAGGAGCAACCACTCATGGATTTCCTGTGAAATTAAAATTTCTGCCTCAGAAAGGGTTTTCAAAGGGGCTTTATAGAGCTGCCAGCATTACCTGGGATTGATGTAAAAGGCAGTTACAGTTAGCAGAGGCCTCATTGAGCAGCATTTCCTGTAAGGCTGGTCTGAGCTTTCATCAAGGAGAAATATGGTGAGGTTTCTGGTTAAATGTTCATGACCTGCATGCAGTCAAAGTTTCTCTGCCCCTACACCACCTTCTCCCTCAGCTTTATCATTATCTGGCTGCTGAATAGTTAGGGAGCTCTGTCGGGGTGTTTTGGGGATGGCATGTTTCTAGGATCATCAGGCCTCCTTTGGTTTACTTACCAGTGTCTGGAATCATCTAGATAGGTTTAGGTTCCTTCGGAACAACCAGAAAATTTCCATCTGTTACTACACAAACTCATCTGCCACCTCCTTGGTCCTCCTGCATAGTTGTCCTCATTGTTTACAATTCAGGGAATGTGCTGAGAAAGAGGAAGGTAGAAGATACTTGTAATACAAGCCCACAGAAAAAGGAAGTTTATAGTATACTCACTGTGTCAGAAAAAGGCAACTTTCTCTGGTGCACAACTACCCAAACACAAGCTCTGAAAACATACAGCGGCCTTCTTCCCAGATCTCTGCAACCTGGAAAATAAAGGATTCATCAGTTTCCCTGAAAATAAAGAATATATGGCAATTTTTCTAATTGCTTGCACTTCACCTTTTAGAAAGAGAAAACCATTGCAACTTCCAAGAGGTTTCTCTGCACCTGACTACAGCTTTTATAGCCTGTTTCATTTTTCCATAGCGAAGTTTAGCTCATGATTTTGTGATTCTGTGATTTTCTTTTGTCTCATCTCCCAGGCAGATCTCATAAGTAAAGTAGTTAAGCTGTTTGTGCATTCTTCCTGACTGCATCACAAAGTTTGTAGAAATAAAGTGAAAGTTTTTATATCAGATTGGTGTGAAAAATGTAAAAAGATAAGACAAAACCAAAAATCCTGTCTAAACATATTGTGCCATTGAAATACTCATTTCAGAAGGTAGAATTGCTGAGGTTGAATATATTCATTACCATAGAAATCTCTGCAAAAACTTGAATTTCTCATGTATCTCACATGAGGTCAGTTCCCAACCAGTCCCATTTTGCTGAATTGTATTCATGTTGTTTTAGCGTCTGTGTGCATTGAAGATCTGCAAATAGCCATCAAGAAGACAAGCTTGCCTTAATAATTTCACAGTCCAAATGTATATGACAAGGTGTAGCAGTCAATGAAGCTAACAGCTGTTGAAAAGCTAGACTGATTATAACAGAGCAAGAAGGAGCAAGGGAGGATAAATTAAAGTTGTGGACATTCAATCATGGGCTTACCTTAACATCTGTCCATTCCTTCCCTGTAGGTGACATTTTGCAGGAGAAGCAGTGGAGAGGAAGCTTCGAAGAATGCTGCTTTGAGGGCTGTGAGATGGCACCCCAGCATGTTGGGAGTGGATGCAGGTGCTGATGCATGAAGCAGGTGACATGTTGGCTTCCAGAGCATGGCAAGGTGCTAACCCGAATCAGTGAGGCTGCAAAGGTGAATCTCACGGTCTCCGTAGAGATGTGGGGACTGCCCAGATCCCTGGCCTTTGTGAGGTAACTGTTTGCAAAACCAAAATAATGAAACAAATTCTTGGGTCGTCAACAAAAAATTCTCCTCTGTGTGATTGCATTGCACGGGTTGAAAAAAAAAGCTTGTCTGGAGCAGAGCAGCAGATAAAAAAATCTGAGCTCTCCCAGCATTATCCTATCTCAGATGATCTTTTTCTATGACATTAACTTCCTTGGGCAGAAGATTAAGCACTTTTAAATGAATTATAGTGATTTGAGTTTCTGCTGACCTTGCATATTGCTGCAATTATCAGTGCATAGTCTCTCAGTTGCCCTACTCCCATCACAGAGCTAAAAAGGTTAGTAACAGTTCAACCAAAAATTGCTAGATCTGTGTATATGCATGACATGTCAGTATCCCATAGAATGAGCACCTCTGATGTATAGATGGAATTAAATTTCATACCCTTGCCCAAACAAAGTCTCATCCCCACTTACCAAGAACATTTCAAGGTGAATTTTAGATGAGACTTGTACTGGCTTTTTCTGTTTGGCAAATTTCATCTCACTTGGATGGGTTCAGGTAGCGGGCCATTTTATAGACAAGGTTGTGTCTAAAAGGTTGTATTGAGTTACCAAATTAAAATCTGATTTGTGGTCAAGGTGTTAAAAATCCAAGGCAGCATTCAGGCAGACAGGTAGCTACCACCTAGCTTGAATGGATAAAGCCAGGAACTTTTGTCCCAAAAGCAGAGGCTGAGCAACAGAAGGGTTTGGGTTTTTTTTGTACTGTTGTGGCATGTACCCTGAAAAGTAATGGTTCCATAGTCTACATTAATGCTGGAAACAGCCCCAACAGCTGTATTACTGGAGGTCTTCCTTCAGGTTAGTAATCCTGCAAGTTACTGGATCTTACTCTGCCTGACTCCAGTACACAAAGGGTGGCCCAGATAAGCTGCCTGGAGGACCTCAGTCACATGAGGTGCTCCTACATTTTCTCATTAAGTTTCGAAGCTCTATTAACTGACACTCCAAACTGATTGAATTTAATGAGAGTCTTTCCACTGACATAATGGCTTTGATTTATACCCTTAATATATAATGTATTGTTTCAAATGTTAGTCTTAATATCCAGTGTGCAGCTCTTCCAAGTTAAATATGAATAAACAGAGAGAATGAAAAAAACCCACGAGACAAGTTTAAGAGATTTCCATGTGTCTGTTAGAGGCAACTCTTGACTAATGCCAAGAAGCAGCAGGAAAGGGTGTCTTGCCTAGGAATTCAGAGTCTGAGGGACTCCGAAGCCAGAACATTGCACTGCCAAGTTATTTTCTGTCAGAAAACGCAACCAAATCTCTCATGCCCGTAAGAAGGTTAATGGACTAAAACTCTTGTATGTTTATGTTAATTAAATCTATCAGCCACCACATTTTAATTCTATTTTTACTCTGGTTTTGTAAGGAAATGAGACTCATACAATTGCAGTGGCTGTTTGTCCATCTGCTGGTTTCCCCTGCTCCTCCCTATAAAACTATCAGCAAATTTCAGTCAATCTGGAATGAAAGGAAAGCATCTCAAAAACATTATGATTTTTTAATTTCATGAAGACTAGCAGAATTTTTCCAAAGGCCCCTCGAGGTAAGCTGTGATCGTGCAGCCATTGCCTTTTCTGTTTGCCCTGACCCATCTGTCCTACAGTTGTGTGAATGACTTTAAACCAGCCACAGCAGACTGTTTCTTGCTTCCTCCAAAGCAATGGCAAAAGTTTTGTGGGAGCCAAAGATGGTACTGGAGACTTCCAAGGGATTGGAAGGGAACTGCAAGGCATCAGATGGGAAACAGAAATAAGCGAGACTACCACGGTGAATAAGCAATGTCAATAAGGGAGGGATATCTAGAAGATACCAGGCACTGACAACTTTTCAGGAGCACAGCTATTCTTGAAGGACATGGAAACATCAGAAAACCTGAGAATGTGTGGTGGGGAGGAGGGCTGAGGGGTGTGGATGTGTGACAGGGGGGATACTGGGCTGCAGTGGGCTAATTTTGGTGGTAGTGTAAGAGTACATAACAAAAATCCATAGGACACTGAGTTTCTTTGGCTCAGCTGCTCACAGATGAACTAGTTTTATCGAGCTCTTTGTTGGAAAAGTTGGATTGGGCAATGACTGAAGTTATTCAGAAAAAAAACGCTCTCATGCTTTCTATCAGGTTGTACAAATGTACTGGTAGAGATAGCAACTCTTTTTCACAGTAAATTATGTCCAGAAAGCACATCTACCCTCTGCTGCCCATGTTCCTTGCAGCACCCCCTGGGTTTCTTCGATTCCAGGATTAGTTTTTCCTAAAAAGATTATTGTTTTCCTGTGCCCACACCATTAAGATGGAGCTGCACTGGTTAAATAGAGCCTTTGTGAGCAGTTCCTTGGACTATGTGAGGAGGATCCTTCTTTACAGCTATGTGAAAGCTTATACTTGTTTGGATGGCAGTCAACATGCCTTGGTACATGAAGCATTGGCCGTCTGTGTATCATTAAGGAGCTTGAAGAGTCAATTCAGTCCAGACAGTAAACAATGAATTGCTGACACTCTCAGCTCTGCAAGGGCTCAAAAATACCAGTGTGCACATCTGAGCTGTATCACTGGAAACACACAAGGATTAGATTCTTTTGGTGATGGCTGCATTTTTATTGTGAATCATCTGATGGAAGCCTGATGGTGTCCAACATTCATTCTTGCCTTGTGATTCTTTTGCCATCTGAAATGTTGCTAGTTTTAATGACATAAGTATCCTTTATATATTCAGTTAGACGTGTGGGTTGGGTTTTTTTTGTTTGTTTTTTTTTTTAAGGTTATAATTAGTTTCACTGAGAAGCAGCAGCTTTAATGCTTGGGTAGTTTCCTGAGAAGCTGAGACTGAAAGAAGCTTTTGGGGCATGACAATTATATGTCCGTGGTTTTTATTTGGTATGTTTTATTTTAGTCTTTGTCTAGTATAAAAGCTCCTGTTGACTGGCAGAAAATGGATTCTATCAGTGAAATCAGGCAATTTCAGTTTCCTTCCCCCACTAACTAAAACATATGAAGAAATTGTATATTCACTAAAAATAAAGTGCAGTTGTTTTACTGAATTTATATGAAGCACTGGTAGAAAAAAAAATATAAAAAAAATGCCCTTTCCCCCTGTTGTTCAGGGAATTGATTGAATTCACGTGCAATTTTTTGATGAACTTCTTTAGAAGAAAAACTTTTCTCATCAGAAAACTTAGTAATGGATGTTTGTGTCAAGGTAATTTTAACAAGATGAGACTATTTAGTTAGTGTATCTTTGGAAAAAAAAACAAACCAAAAAAAAAAACCAACCACCAAAAAGGCTATTGTCTTGTGAATGACCTTGTAAACTTCTTATTTCACCCATCCAGATTCTCTTACCTTCAAGCTACACCAAGGCAAATCCAGGGTTTCCATCACTTTTGGGAGATGGCAACTGGCTTCTCTCCAAGAAAGACTGTAGCAGCTAGAAATGCAAAAGCCCTCCTAGGTTCCTCAGTCTCTTGCTCTTTTTTCTTCTTCTGTTTTTGTTTTTGTTTTTGTTTGTTTGTTTGTTTTTGTTTGTTTTGTTTTGTTTTTTTCTTTCCAGCATATTTGAGAATATGTCCATGCTAGTTTTACCTGTCTCTTGCAAAGGGCTACCAATCCCTTATTGGACTTGAAATATTATTCACAGGTGGAAAAACTAATCTACTGGCAAAGTCAGTAATATAATTTTTTTATGGAACTAAAAGGAGAGTGAAGAAAATTTCTTCACCATTTTATACTTGTTACTTGTCAAGTTGTGTATGCTGTCAGTAAAGCTGTGCTTTTGAACGATCAGGTATGGTGTGGCCCCAAAAGACAATATATTGGTAGGGAAAAGGAGACAGGGTGTCTATCACTCTGGCTTGGAGGGAATATGTTACATAGTTCTCATTTTTTGCATGAATGATTAAAATTTAAAGGAGAAAAAAATCTTGGCTCTTACAGTGGGAACCACACAGATATGAACTGAATGGAAAGCTGATTTTTTTTTCTTTTTTTTTGCCTGTATGTTACCTGTATGTCACTTCCTGTGACCTGAAGATTAGATTTTTCTCAGACTTTTTTGCAGCACAGGCAAAGACATTAATTACCATTTCAAAAGTACCATGTTCAGTGTTTCATGGTGTGCCTTCTGTGCATTACTTTAGGTGGGTCTAGCAGTTTTCTCCCTTCCTGACTTTGAAGCTGAGGATCTGAAGCACTTCCCAAACTGAACTATGTAACGTCTCAAAAAGCCAGGTAAGGTACGCATGCAAATCACAAGCCTTGTGTGTCCTGTGGAGGAAAGCAAATGTGAACCACGTGTACATTTATATATCCCATAACCCATATAACCCCTTCTATGTGTGTAGGCTTCTTCTTTATCCACATAACCTGCATTTTCTCTCTTGCACACCATGCAGGTATCAGCAGGCATCAGCTTGCCTCTGACGGAGACCTCCCAGCTCCTCTACCTGGGTGCCATCCATGTTGCAGCTCACATCAACAGATGTAGAAAGCCTTAGCCTGAAAAGCCAGGCACTTCATGTGGTGCCTTAACATGAGGTTACCAGGGTGAATCAACTAGAGTTTCACTTCCAAAGAACTATATTCAAATTTTTCTTTTGATCAGAGAGGGAATTATGTCTAAAGATCTTTTAATCCCTTGGGAAGCCTGCCAGTCCCTGGGGATATCACTGCTTCATCATACCCTCAACCCAGGGCCAGGTCATGCTCTCTCAAGACAGGGCTATTTCAAGGACTTCTGTGAATTTTTTTGTGAGTTTGTTTGTTTTTTAAGTGGGACTATTTTCCAGTTTGATTTCGAGTTGTTTGTGAAAGGCGTCTGGTTTCAGAAGGTTGCAGAGAGTTTTATAGTTCAGAAAGAATTGAACATCCTTCCTTCCTTCTGGTTAGAAGAAAATGTAACTGTGAGGAGTAAGGTGTGCAAAGGAGAATAGAGAGCATGAGCAGCCTAAACCACAGTTGTTATAGGACATTCAGAGGAATTTATAAATTGATTTTTTTAAATTTATTTTGCTTTTTACATGCATTAGCATATTTTTTCCTAGTGGAAAGAAGGAGGAAAGTATCTGGCAATGTGGGCCAGAGCTTATGTAGGTACCTTTTTACTTGCTCTTGCATATCTCCCATGCTCAGAAATACAATTATGCTTTAAAAGAAGAGTTCATCCAGAAATGTAAGGAACAGCAAATGCATGAGCCCCTACCTGCACCTCTACAATTCAGTTTTAGACTCAGCAGTCTCCCATTTATGATACAGCAGGAAGATACTTTGTTCTGCTCCAGGAGCAGCACTCGGTTTGAATGTTGCTGGCTCGTAAGGAAATTGGATTATTTGTCTAAAGCTTTAGGCAAGGGACACATTTATTTTTTTTTAGCAAGTATAGAGTGTTTGAGTGATGCCAGCAATAACAATCTGTAAATTACAGATGAGGTGCACTGAGCAAGCAGTGTGTTATCTCCCGAATGTTTAAAATTGTGCACATTTTGGCAAATTCTTTAAAGAAGGCAAGAGCTGGACTACCAGCACTGATTTTAGTTTTGCAGTGCTATGGCTTTCTATTTATAACGGACATGAAAGAGGTCCTGAAGGCAGCGTTTCTTGTACAGTGAATTAAAAATTCCCTCACATCTGCAGTGTTTGCTTTAATTTAAATATTTGTCATGGTTAATGAAAGATAGCCTGAGAAAAAAAGGAGCAAAGCAAGTTTCCCAGGTCATCATCATCACCATCAGTTTACTTGGGTCTTTTTCCTATTTGCAACCAAAAATACAGCCTTGGATGAATGGCTCTGATGCTTAGTGGATGGCAAAGTGGATAGAATCCCACCTACCTTCAATGCTTTGATTCTGTGCAGAGGCAGTTTCCTGGTGTCGTTCTGAAGTGGAGCAGGAGACAGTGCCCAGCGTGGGGAAAGACACAGGGCAGAGCTCTGGCCATGCTTCCAGCTGCAGAACTGCCCAGTGATTCCTGGTGCAGGAGCTGTGGTATTGCAATTAGAAACCAGGCAAGCTCAAATCATGTAATTAGCATCATAGGCTTCTCTTATTTAATTCACAATGTATACCTTTGGGCAACATTCAGACTCTCCAGTGCCTGCTAATTAATTTGTTTTCTTATATTTACTGAGATTTGGATTGGCACCAAAGCCCAAAAGGGAAGAATCCACCTGTCAAAAAGTGAATGTCTATAATGAGTGTAAGGTGTGGATGGAAACCATAGTTGTCACACAACAGCTGTAACACAAAAGATGCTATTCCTTCCATACTCTTTCCCATAAGGGAGACAGATATTTTGGGAGGGCAGGAGGTGTGATTACAGGAGACAGCTACATGGAAACTGTCATTGAATGCTCCACGCACTGAAATGTGGTAATGTGCAGGAAGAAGCCTGTTAAGAATATTTTAATAAATATTAAATTCACGGATGAATAAAAAAAATATGTAAGCATTAATTAAACATGGCTGGTTAGCCCGTGCAGCATTGTCCATTTGAGGAATCCAGGATTCAGAGTGGGAAGCCTAGGTTTTCTTCCTGGCCCTGAAACTAGTTTTCTCTAAAACCTCAGCAAATTGTATTTTCCACTGATTGTATACTTTTTGGAACAGTAACTTGTGCCACAGCTTCTTCCTCTCTAAAATGCTGTTGTTTGCTACCATAATCCCCAGACCACTGCCAGATATAAGTTATATTAAGACCCTGAAGTGAATAGCTATGGAAGTCCAAGATATGAATTAATCACGATTGGCATTAGGCTCCTGGCCCTTTGCTGTGTGATGCCAGACTTTGCAGCCCTGTATAGATAATGGGTTTCCTTTACTGTCTGGGACTTCTCCCACCAACCTCAGTCCAGCCCCAGTGCTCAAGGCTCGCCTATCTGCTGTGGTGCCACCCTGGCTCTTACCCCATGGCTCTGGGGCAAGCGCTGCCACCCACACACGCCCCTGGTGCCAGGCTCCTGCTGCTGATGCAGTGGCTTGGTAACAGACCCTGGGGCAGCTACTCTGTGTGGTCATCTTCATGCGGTCCCATGATCATAGACAGCAATCCTAGCATCTCTCTTTGTAACAGTACAGCACCATGGGTGCCTGTATTTCAAGAAGCTTTCATGCTCCCCATGGTCAGTACATATGGTGAGCTTTACCCAGTTGTTCTTGCAACATCCTATTTTCCCTGTGATGCTTTGGCGAATCTGTGATATTTTCAGATGTACACTTGAAAAGGTTCAAGGGAAGTAAGTAAATCTATGCTTTAAATAGGTTGCATTACTGAAAATGACTTGAACAACTAAGAAAATGACAAGAGCATTCACGTGACTAGTAGATGGCAAAGGACAAAAAACAGGTGACAGATGTACAACTCATTGAGCACCCAAGGCTGTGTATGCAAAGGGCTGTACTGCTCATGAAGCCCTGTGAACCCTAGTAAACCTCAAACCTCCTTGCAACCAGTGGAGTTGCAGGGAGTTGGTGATGGTCATTTGCGTGACTGATTATTTTTCAGTCCCCATGTTGTAACTACAGAAATACCAAGCTGTAGTCTCTAGGTCTGCACTGGAAATACAGATACAGCCCTTCCCTGGGATAGAGTGGGTGGTGTGGGGGCCGCCTCCTGCTCCTTTTTAGCAAGAGAACATCTCTACAGCTCCCCATAACACCTTCTGCAGAATGACAACCAACATATGACTTGGGTTTGAAATCCTTGCAGCTGATGGAAAAACAATTAAGACCTCATTAAAATTCTATGTAGAGAGCCAAGAAAAGGAAGATAATGTCAGAGGAAAGGTGATATGTAGGACAGTACAGAGAATTCTCTTAAGCTTGTCATTAGGCAGAATCACAGAAGGTGCTAATTGTACAGTGCATTTCATTCATCCCACAAAGAATAATTAACACTTTCCCTTCTGCCTTTCTCTTCACTGAAATGAATGGATTCAATACATATGGTCTCTTATTAAAGCAGGAGTTGTCATATCTTGGATCCTTATGTGCAGTAGAATTTTACTGCTGGGTTTCTTCACCTGCTGACTGTTGAGTAGTGTTCATTATTAGTCATGTGAGGGAGTGCCAATTTCATTAATCACTTTGTCTGTCATCTCCTGTTACAGTTACAGAAATTATTGACCCAAGATGGGAAGCATTGGAAGAAGCATTGGAACTGGCTTTCAGGTAAGCACATGATTAAATATTGTGCTCAGTAGGGAAGGACTGACCAGAGATCACTCCTACCCTGAGAATGTGCATAGATGTGTTGGCAGGGAGGGAGGGAAGCACAATGCAGACAAGCACTGCTTGGTCCCATGTGGGCTGCCAGAAGCCTGGTAGGGTGCTGAGGCTATTTTGTTAATACTTATTTCCAGGCTGATCCAGATGTTGACAGAGAAACCAAAGCTTTTGCAATGTGTGGACTCTGAACTGCCTTACTGCCCTGATCATCAGTCCTGAGCAATGTTATTGTGACATGGAGACAGCTTTTTTGCAAAGCAAATCTTAGCCTTGCCAGGTCCAGTTTGAGTGTTTGCACACAGCTTCCTGGCCTCACACTGTTATGAAATAGAACTAGAGGTGATAGGCTTCACTTCCTTGTAAACTAGAGAAGTTGTTATTGTGTGTTACTACACAGCTGATGCTTTCTACTCCAGTGCTGACTATGCCTCAAGGCTGGAATGGAGTGATCCAATTCGGCCTTCCTATTTCACAGAAGTAGTTCAGATTAATTACCTAAAGACTAGAAAGCAGTCTGACATTCCTGTCTGAAAATGCTATCTCTAAATATAACAATAATGATAATTGACACTCTCTAATACTTTCACAGGAGTCTCTTGAGACACTACTCTATGCGTGTACAAGCTGGTGTGCTTGGTGTTATCTGAAGTTCTTCATCCCAATTCGTGCCAGAGATGCTCCAAAGAACCGCTCTTTCCCTGTCCCTCCATCAGGGTGTCTTCAAACTTAAGGGAAGTTTGCCTTAGGGCAGCTGTGGAGCAAATGAGGGAGCCACAGGGGATTACACAGGCATTCCACTGCCCTGCTACCCCACTGTCTGCATTATATATCCCTTTATCCACACAGTGTATTTGTTTCTTGCTGGCACTTTGGGCATACAAAAGTAGGCCAATGCAAAATGCCAGCTTATTTTTAGCGTCATAGACACCTGCTACCATTTCTATAGCATGTGGGCTCTGAAAGTCAGAGCCAAACTCCTTCCAAATATTTGCATGGGTTCTTGAGACAAAGGTATAAGATGCCCTTGTATCTCATTGTCCTTGGACACAACCTGAGACAGAAGCATCCTGTCCTCAGTCTTACCAATTTGATGAAGGTGCAGTCAGCCTCAGCTGCTGGCAGCCAGGAAACATACACCCACATCTCACATGGCTTGTTCTGTCCATTTTCCATAAGGCTCCTTCTGACCCACTATTACATCCAGTCCAAGCTGGCACATAAATAATCTCTTGACTGAAATTGATCTTAAAGGAGAAATAATTATTCAGGGGGCTAAAAAAAGAAATTGTCAGAAACAATCTTTCTTACTTTTCTTAATGCGCTGAGGTTATTCTCAACCTAAGCACAATGAACTGTATGTGAAGACACATAGGAAGGCTCATCTTTGGATCAGTCCACCTGTGGCTACATAGTCATTACTTAGACTTTGCCCGGTCTATCTTCGTTTACAGATTCCTCACCACCCATCTATAAAGCTTATGTTCCTCTGAATGAGCCAGGAAGCTAAAAGGTAACCAAACACTGTAAGGGGGCAGGGGGGAGTAGGGAAGGAGATTCCTTTTGTGCTTTGTTGAAACTTGAAACGAATGTTGTTGCTGATGGTGAGAGTAATTGGTGTACCTATAGGCCCAGAGGGATGTGTGTGAAGTATGAGCAGGTGGGGAGTTCAGGGGTAAAAGCATGCAGGCTGACACTGTAGGAAACTCTGTCCAGCAATGAAGACATTTTTTCTGTTGGAGTCAGGGAGCTGTCAGCTTATGAGATCAGGATAGCATATAGATACAGTTCATCATCATATACGTTTCCAGACATTCATAGAGTACGACAGAAACAGCTGGAGAAGTTCCTAGGCAGATGAGGAGTAATTACCCATCTCAATCTCTCCAACTGGCTGGAGTGTCTGTCTTGGTTTCATTCATCTGTAAATTGAAACAGAGATAAAATCAATGAAGCCAAAGCCTGCAGATTAAGGATACAAAAAAATAGCCATTTCCCTTCTGTTGGAAAGGTAGGTCATAGCATTATAAATGTCATAGCATTACACCATTGCTATGTGGCAACCAAGAGGTGTTTCTGCAAGATCTGTGAATGCAATTCAGTTACCAGTGTAGGAGAGGGAAGATCTCTGTTCATTTATGGACAGATCACCAGCCTACAAAGATTTTCAAGTATCAGTGATTTTCACACTCCTAGCAGAAAAAAAAAATTATCATGCTGGGCACCTGAATCCAGAGACCTCTTTTAAACCTTGTTTTGGTTTTTTTTCAGGTTGAAGTGGAAGAAACATTTCTAACATGCAGTCCATTCTTACAGGCATTAACTTGAAAGTTAATCATAGTTCTGGCCCCAGATGGTTACCGTGCATCTGTTTCTCCATCTGTGGGTGTCTTAAAGGATACTTGATAGCCATCCAAGTAAGCGCTCAAAAATTGTATAGTATAAAGGCAAAATAAGAAGATAGCATTATTCAGAACAATCCCAGAGGATAATTGGAGGTGGAATAAGAGATGGAGTAAGTGTTTTTAAGCCCTCAGCTGTGCCCTGCAGATTTCACCTGAAATACAGATTATTGTATGGCATTCATGAACTGTTACTCATAGCAAAGAAGCATCGAAGAGGTGCCTATCTTCATCAGGAAAATGCTATGGAGATGTATTTCTTACTTGGCTATGGACAGGAATAATACAATTAACAGCTGTAAACAAAACATTTTCCAGTCATATTTTATTATGTTATATTATCTATTATACTGTATTAAAACTTGGTGTGGCTGTAAGTCAGTTTATTTTGGAAATGGGTTTCAAAACAGCCAGCACTCTTTTCCATACCAGAAGCCCTTGATAAATCAAGAAGAATAGTGCAAACTATTTACATTCTTCTTCTGTCCTCCCTGTAATCCCAAGCAAGATAAATATAGAAATCTCTAGGGCTGAGATGTGTGATGCAGTATTGTTGAGGAAATGGGGAACAGGCCTCACTCAAAACATCATTAGATCAACTGGTGAATTAAGATGGAGATGGAGATAATTGAAATTCTTTGGGGGTGGCAGGAAGGCTGCTGACTCTCTTGCAGGCTTGTAGAGAGGCCAATAACAAGGAGATGTGAGAAGTGGGAAGTTTCAAATGATAGGAAGCCTGTTCTAAGGCTCAGTGAAGCTGAAGAAAATTCCCCATAGTGCATGAATGTTGCATGTGTTCTGGGACTTTGTTTTTGGTTGTTTTGGTTTTTTTTTTTTAAGGATGATAATCTCAAATGCAGAGACACAACACAAGAATTTTACTAAACCTCAGTCTTGTTCTGCATTAAGGTTATGGTAGATAAGAGGGAGGAAGGAATTTCTTTTCCTCTTAGGGTGAATATGGTGGTAAAGTTAATTGCTGGTTCATTCCCCAGAGTGATACCCAAGCGGACAGAGAAGTCAGCAATGGTCTCTACATTCAACTGCAAGAGATGAAGAAGATAGAGAGCCAGTACACCATACCTGCCATGAGCAAGCAGAAAAAGAATAGAGGGAAACAGGCATCACCCCTTGGCTCACCCCACTACATCTGCTCAGGAAAAGAAAGCCATCAGAGACAGTCAGCAAGCTGCATGACTGCACAGACACAGTATGTTCCCTCTCTTCCAGAACAAGCTCTGAGCACAAAGTATTGCAGTGTAAGTAAAACCTTTAATGAAGATTGAACTTTACAATTACACATATTAAGGCCTTATAGTAATAATTTGCAAACAGGAATCGTGTTTTTCTTTGTTGTTATGATAATGATCAATACTTGGCAACTGTGGTACCACCACAGAAACTCACTGCTGCAGCCTGGAAAACTCTCTCTCTCTGATAAGACTAAAAGGACTGCTAACCATGTATTTGGTTATGTGTGGATCATACAGTGGCAAGTAATGTCCCTCAGGGGGCTGTACTGGGACCTATATTGTTTAATATTTTCATTAATGATATTGACAGTGGGATCAAGAGCACCATCAGCAAGTTGGCAGATGACACCAAGCTGTGTGGTGCTGTTGAAAGGTTGGAGGGACACTAGATGTCACACAATTCTTGTACACTGCTGGGCATGCTTTTCTTTCCCCTCATTTTGTAAGGGGATGAAATGGGTAATAATCTCATACTATGCTGAAAGACAAGACAACATGAGAATACTTGTACTTTTTGATCTAATGTGATGCAGAATAGTCTTTCAGTCTTGAATAGGGCCATACTCTTCTGCCTTGAGTCAAGGCAGACTCAACAAAGGAACATTGGCATTGCAGAAATGATTCCCACTGGCATGAGCTGCCTAGGAAACACAGGCTGAGGGAAAATAGAGAGCAAGAGAGAAAAGTGTGAATTTTAAATACCTGGAGGAAAAATACCCCAACCTAATAAGAAAACAATATGCCCTCTTCTACTGAAGGCTTAATCAAGTTTGGCCTGAGCCTTCTGTCTTGAGGAGCTTTGGATCATGCTGCCCAAATGGCTGATCATGTGTGTTTGTTTCAAAAAAGCTTGCCTAGTTGTAGAGCACTGCTGATTTCCTGACTTCTTAAAAAAATTACAAAGGTTCCGTTTCAACATGGAAGTCATTCACTGGTCAAAGTAGCAAAGTGAGAGTGGATCCAATGAAGGATGAAGGAAAACTGCAAGTCAAGAATGAGAATGGTAGCAAGGAGGAACCTGGTTATCTTCACTCACTGTTTTAAAGAGAGAATAGTTTGAGGATTGTGAGGAGACTTGGAAGCAGCAAAAGAAACTAGCCTGCATATAAATTTGAATCCAGGTTCTTCTGAGAGAGCACAGTGACAGGACAAGAGGCAACAAGCACAGATTGCAATGTGGGAAATTCTTCTTTGTTTTCAAGATTTTTTTCCTCACTGGGAGGGTAGTGCAGCATTGAAATTTATGCCCAGAGAGTCTGTTGGATCTCCAACGTTGGAGATACCCAGTTCTAGACTGAATCATAGAATGTCAGGGGTTGGAAGGGACCTTGAAAGATCATCCAGTCCAAACCCCTGCCAGAGCAGGGTCACCTAGACCAAGTCACCCAGGAACAGATCCAGGCAGGTCTGGAATATCTCCAGAGAAGGCGATTCCACAACCCCCCTGGGCAGCCCGTTCACTGTGAACAAACATGACGTTATCAGGACTTATTCTGAGCAAGTGATTGTTCCAAATAACTTACAGATGTCCCTTTTAGCCTGAGTTATTCTGCAATTTTGAGTCAGATCCTACAGCTGGCAATGGAAGGACCTTGGCTATTGTGCTTGAGGATGGGTCAGTGTGAGTCTCTGCCTCATAATTAGAGTCACTGATTAATTCAGTGTATTTCACGACCATATGACAAATTTTATGAGCCTGACAGCTACAAATTTGTTGACTCTGCAAGGCAAGAGATCATTTGCTGACTCATATCACTAATAAATGCTGGCATTTATTCTATCCAGCACTGTCAGCTGATCCCTTTGAGCTTTTCATCATGCTTTGGACCAGGGTAGCACATCATTTCCCTTGAAAATTCCTTTTTCATAAGGAATTGTTGTTTCATAAGGAAAAATTTCTGACATAAACTTTCAAAGCTTCCAGTTCCCCAGATGACACTTGGTCTGCAGGGAAAAAGCTTCAAGCAAATGGCAGTTGCATGGATCAGAGTGAATGCTCTGAACTACACCCTGCTCTTGAGGGATGTTGTAGGTTGGTGTGGATGAGTTGACAGATTGCTGTTTACATCAATATTGTCTGCTGGAAAGCAATACCCAAGGAACAGCTCTGGTATTTTAATTGGTTTATGTGGGAACATGCTCGCTGACATCTGTAATTCTTACTATGGTATGATTGGGTTTCTGGTATGTCACACAACATTTTAAAGCTGAGAACGAAAACTTCAAGTATCAAATTTGGCTGTATATGTGTTTTGTTAACCATATGATGTACCTATAACAGCTTTTTATAACTGAAGAATAAGAAGTGGACTTCTAGTTGGACAAACACCACTAACAAAAGGACAGGTGTACTTTTAATTTGGACAAAAATCCCTCTTTCGGTTCCTTTTCAAATACAGCATTTCATGGAGGTGTGGTTTTGCTTTGGATTTACATAGCATAAAAAGGAGTTTGGAGACACTAGCAGCAGTACATCAAATCACTGCAGTAGTTCCTTGTATGTTTGTGCCCCAAAAACATTTTCTTGTCTTGTCACAAATAAGTGTATATGTGTGGACTGTGTGCAGACTGATCACTCCTGTCATACACAGCCTGGAAGAGACATGGTGTTTCCTACAAGAGCTGCCCTCTCTTATTAGCTTGTGAATGAAAGGCTAAATATAAAGCAGATACCAACAAGATGACAGTTTTGGACTGCATTTTAACTTGCAGCAGTTTGTATTCTGCCATATACTCTCTCCTAAGGGAAAAAAGTGTATCCTAAGTGACAAGGGATACATTTTGTTCAATGTACTCTGTTTCCTTCAATTACTGTATTAGTCAGAGGAACTATTTAGAGAGAAGGCTTTTCACAGTATTGTATATTGTCCAAGGTTTTTTTTTTTAACTGGTCAGGGGATGTTTCTTTTTGTTTGTTTTTTTATTTGCTTTAAGAAAGCACTATTTTAGAGATTACTTTTTCAGAAGCCATTGGATTTCAGCCATTTCAGATAGATGGTGAGAAGGGAGGAGACAGTAAAACCTGAAAAATATTATTATTTTTCCCATTACCAGCAGGAACATCCCATCTGAGTCCCATTAGAGAGGCAACTGCCTACATTAGTAAAATAAACCAATATATAATCACTGCCAGTCTTAATACTGGGACTGGATGACCTAATTTAGTAACTCATTTATGCTATGTTTTAGTAGTGTGGCCTCTCTGGTGTTAGCTGAGTAAATAGAACAGATGTAGATGATTGCCAGAGGTTCAGTCTCATAAACCTGTCTCTATGGACTAGCTTGAATATGCCTTATAAATTCACTGGTCTTCTCTACTGGACTCAAGCTTCAAAGCAAGCATGAAAGCTAGAAATGCAATATTTATATTTAAAGATCCAGTTGTTGTAACTCGGATCAGTCAAACGGCAAAAATGAGCTAGAGGGAGAAACAAGAGTAGGACATGAAGCACTTATTAATTTTCCACTGGCTTTACTGAATCTGTCTTCCTTTAGTGTCTGAGACATGATGGAGTTATCTTGCTATATTTGCAGAGGCTTTCCCCCCACCCCCCCTTCCAGATATAATTACCAAATTGAGGGACAGCAAGTTTGGACATTAACAGGAATTTTGCTCTGTGGTGTTTCTTTCTGTGGTTTGCTCTGATTTTTGTATTTTTATATATGGATGAATCCATTCCCAGTGAAAGGCACCTGTGTGCTCTGGAGTGCATCTGCTGAGGATGATGAGCTGTTGTGTGTCCATAGCTGTAAATAAAAGCAAATTCATGAGAAAATCCAGTAGCTAATCTGGTTCTCTGAAAATGACCGATGGGAGTAAATAAGGCAAAGCCACCTTTCAGCCTCTGCACCAGGGTGTTTCTCATGTGAAGGCAGGTAACTTGTGTCTTGAACAAATCCCTGAGCATGCCCAACACCTGGTCCAGCTTCACAGCAAAGCAACTGGGCACAGGCCTCCAGCAACTTGGAGGTCAGCACAGCACCTGCCTGAAAGGTAGCTGGGGTCCTGGGAGAGGCAGAGACACTGCAGTACCCTTCTGTGCCTGACAACAGTTAGAAAACTAACAGGGGGAGTGGAACCCACCAAGGGTGACTGCTGTCATCACTGCTCAGCACTAGCTCTTTGCCAGTGGAAGAATTGATGACATCTGTCTCAAGACTTGTCTTTTTAACACCAGCAATATAATTGCTTCCTCTTCCATAATGGATTCATTTGAAGCCATAACATTCAGCCGGTTTTCTATGAGAATATTATTTTTTGAGAATGAACTCAGTTTTTCCAGTTGCTTTCTTGATTAGTCTAATGAATTTTCCTCTTCCTCTTCCCATCATCAAATACACTTTACCAGATAATGGGGACACTCTTCTCTGAAGGAAAAGTGTTCTCGTCTGGCACAGAAAAGGTTTTAAATGAAGATCTAAAATGTTCCTGGTGATCTAGGGGTTCTCAATATTTCAAGCAGTGAGTTTGAAACATTGTAAAGTGACAATAATGCTGCCTACTTGTCTTCTGATCCCTGATGTTATTTATTTCATGTATTAAATGGACATAAAAGATCATCACTTTCTTTTGGCCCAAAATATATCTCAAACATTCAAAAATCTCATTCTTAACCTTCTACTTCTGCCCAGATCAAGTTTGCTGAAAGTTGCCAGGTATGAAATTTAAGCCAAATAAATAAATAACTTGTATATTTTTAATTGCTTCCTGTTTTCTGAACTTTCATGGTTCATATTTTCAACTTAATTCTTTCTGGCTTTTTGGAGAAAGAACATTTCCTTCCTGCCTTGCTTTCCAACTAACCAAGGAACTTTTTAAAAATTGCACAACTGATAGAACTTTCTTCTATAGGATACATACATATCCTACAGCCAGGCCTGAGCTCAGAGTCTAGATCCTATACTTAACTTCTTGCATCCAAGCTAATACCAACTAGTCACTGTACAGCCATGTTAGTGGATCTTCTTCTGTGCTTACCTAATGCTAATCTTCTCCCTGTCTTTCTGCACAGCATCTCCTGTGATCACTCATGTGCCCAGCTACTGCATTTTGCCCAGTCTTTCTGCAGGACTCCATTGTCTGTCTTGGTGTCTCATGGTAAAAGGACTGCATGGGGATAACTTCCAAGCTTCGTGTACAAAGTGTGAATGATTTTACTTTTTACTTGTCCTGCTTAATACAAGTCACACATTTCAATTTTTTAGATGTATTATTTACTCTTGCTAGAAACTAAGAATGCTAATGCAGACTTCCTGGCTCCTTAGATCACAGCACCCAAAGATGTGGCCAAGTTTTCAGCAAGTGTTCCTTAAAAAACAATTCAACATGAGAAATCCTCCTACAAATCCCACACAAATCCATGTGATCACCCCTTTGCATCCACTGCAGACTACAAACAGCCACAGACAGGATTCCATACAGTTAATTTCAAATAGCTCATTTTCTCTCATCTCCACACAAATTCCTGTCATGCTGCACTACATACAAACAACTCTGAAACTTAATGACATGACTTTCAGTCAAAAACCAGTATGGCTTTTCAGTCTGAATAAATTAATTGCAGTTTGTAACAATATAAAGTGATCCAGTTTGATTAGACTTCTATTGTTCTTTGGGATAAAATATTTTATGTGAATATAAAGCCAAATCTTCTGCTGGCACAACTTTATTGACTTCTGTGGAAAATGAATATAAAATCCATAGTACATAATTGTTTGCATGCTGTTATAGTAAATAAATTTTCTAAGCTTCTGTAAATTAGATGTGCCAGATCAGATTCCAGACAATGTGGGAATGGCATTGTCAATTAAGTGAGGCAATAGGAATATTTTGCTTTGACTAAGACATTTTTGAACTAATCTTTTAGCAATGTATGTTTCTGAAGGGGTTTCCTACTTCCATTTTTTTGCATTGCCCCCCATCTTCTTTCTGATATATTGCTCTTAAAACCTGTTTGCCATTCTCTTTTGTTTTGTTCCTATGTACTCCAAAGTTAGTTTTCTCTTCTTGCTTCAGGCATTGCTCTGGTGTTTTGTAGCAATCCTGTAGACACAAGTCCAGAATCCCAGGAGCCCTGCAACACAAATTCTGCTAGTTACCAACAGGATCAATCTGAGGAACTTCCACGAAACATCTTTGAATACATCCCTCACTGAGCATCCATCAACACTTTAGGATGGGATTTTCCTCTTTTTTTTTGTTTGTTTTGTTGGTTTTTGTTGTTGTTGTTTGTTTTGTTTTGTTTGTTTGTTTGTTTGTTTTTTCTTTTCTCCACCGCTTTCACTTTTTAAAGCACAATATTGCAGAAAACACATTCACATGGATAATTAATGCATAGTTTGCTTAGGTTATATTGGCAGGGTGGGATCTCTCATGAGTCATTACCCATGACTGCCACCAGCAGTGACCAAAAGCTGTGGTGTCCTAAACCACCCTCTGAAGTCCTGTGTGAGGTACCCATGAGTGCAGGTCCACAATGTGAAAACCCCGATGATGGGCAGCACTCAGAGCAGCCATCAGCAATTGGTCCTTTAGGACTTATTCAGGCAAGCACAGTAAGCACAGTGAGGACAGGCACCCTTTCTCTGACTGTGCTGTAAAAGTAATGCAGGTACATGGGTGAGCTCAATCAAACCACATTTCAGGACAATATTTTTTCACAAAGCAATTCAGGTTCACTAACGCGGAGGTCAGGCTTGCTGTCTAGTCTTGGAAAAATCTGATTGTTTTTCCCTTTTTTGGTTGTTTGTTTATTTTTGTTTACTTGTTTTGTTTTCATCATTTTTCTTTAAATAGATTTTTGGAATTATTGCTTAAAATAAAGTAATAATATCTAATATTTGTAAGTCTCAGTAGAAGTTATCTGTTGGCCATGTTAATTTCTTTAGCTAATTCTAGTACAGTAAAACATGGATGTGCAATTCCAATGAGCATGAGAAGGGCCCATCTGGAGCAGTTGGGTTTATAACCTCAAGGGAGAAGTTGAAGAAAGGCAAAAAGCAGGAGTATACGATCGATTCTGTACTGATTCACAGATCTCTTTGCCATCAAATCTATCATTGTGGTGATGACATGAATTCATTACAGCTGAAAGCAAAGAATGGAGAAAGTAAGAGGGTTTGACTCTAAAGCTTGAAATACTCAAAGGTTTAGTGTTTTGAGTAAGGCAATGATCCAAAGCCTATGAAGACAGAAGAAAAACAGCTTTGGCTTCAGTGGGCATTGCATCAGACCTTCAGATGACATGCAATCAGCAGCCTTCATTCTGTGTAATCCTGTATGAAAGATGTGTTACTTCTCCAACACACAATCAGCTGAGGAGGAATAAGATGCTCTGTGTCTTTTCAACTTATCCTTATGGTCAACAGGTCAGCAGGTTTCCCTGTCACTGAAGGCAATGAAGATGTTCATGCACAACTGGTGGAAAGGCACCTACTTGTGCTTTGCAATTGCTGCTTCCCACTGAACCATCACCATAAAGAGAATTAGCAGGAACTCCATTGTCACACACCCCAAATCTGAACCCCAAGTTATATTTAAGAGTACACAGGAAATAAAGAGTCTGAAGACTCTATATCCCCAGTCAATTAGGGGATCAGTTTTTCTAAACTGGAAGGCTAAGGTCAGATCAGGTTACAATTGTCTGCTTGTGTATTTTCAGTGTGGCAGGTCAGCTGGAGTTCAGGCTCTGTGAATACCAAGGAAGTGGTTCCAGAGCAGTAAGCACTTCAGCAATTTCTAGCATCGGTGGTCTCAGCTTGGGAAGGATTTTGCAACATGTCTGAAAGCCAAAAGTTACTTTGACTCCTAATTTAATAAAGAAGAGCAAGCCACTGGGTAAGTCCCTAGAAGATAGACTAAATCAGGCTAATTTGTTATATAATCCCTTTTTAATGGAGAATTAAGGTGACGGCAAGATCACTACGTGTTTAATTCTCCAAATAATTACTGGTGGGCATTGACATTAAAGATGGGAGAGTGCAAATTAATTTCTGCTGGTTGTTTTCAACATGTATGTGCCAAACTCTTACTTCACACCAGTGAGGAAAGACTGAAAGTTGGGTGTTTCATATGCATGAAGTAACAGTTGGCACATATTGCTGAGAGGAGAAAAATAAAAACCATTAAAGCCCAGCAACCCAAACTGTCACTTGCTGACGATGTTTTGACTTTCTCTGCTTAAAGAAAGAAGTAAATGAAGACCTTATGCAGAGTATTCCACCTGAGTAAACTCACGTGTCTGGTCCTGCTAAAGGCAAATAATGTGCTGAGAAAGAGCGGTAGCCTCAATTTTCCAATCTTCTGCTCTCCCCCTTTGGGAAGTGCTGTCATGGGCAGTCTCAGAGCAGGGTGAGAGTGGAGCAGGGGAAGATGAGACCGCTGACTCATGTTAGTCCTGTCTTCTGCTGAGGCATTTGGCCATGAAAAAGCTGTTCTTCCCTATTGCTAGGACTGGAGGTGCTGCAGCTCTTCATGACTAACAGCATCTGCCCTGCTTGGGGCAAGTCCATCATGTGGATCAGGAAAATGGAGTTTATATCCTCCCTTTACCAGTACTTCTGAGTTCACCCCAAAATTGCTGGAGGTTACTTTAACTGCACAACCTACTTCTAACTCACATGTGTACACGTTGGCCTGGGATTTCTTTTGCATTTTGGCCATGACTGCCAGGGTCCTGGAAGCACTAAAGGGCCCTAATGTTCACCCTGCCCAAGGCCCAGGAGCCTATGTGAGCCTGTTGGTCCCTGACTTGATGTCTGCAGAGAAGAAGAGAAGTTGAGGATGAAGTCATGCAACCCGGAAAGCAAGGGATGACACAGCAGAAATTAATTTCAAGAGTTAACTTTGGTATGTTTCCTATCAAATCACTGAGGACTCACACAAATAGATAATTTCCTCCTATTCTGTTGATGGCTAGAATATTGCTTGTAAGCCAAAGCTTGCTTGTTCAAATCACTCCCTTATTTTAGTTTTAAAGAAATGCTGTTTTTTTTCAGTTTGACATGTTTCTTGTTTTCATATTGTGTTGATTTTCTGTGTGGTTTGCTCTAGGCTTCCTATGACTGACAGCATATTATCTTGCCTTATGAAAATCATGCATGACTTCTGGGAACCGTCTATCAAAAGGAGAGAACACACTGAGAAACTGGTACCTTCTTTCTAATTATCCAGGTAGATGGTTGTTCAATGAACCTATTAACTGCCTGAAGTGACTTGCATCTTCACAGGTACAGTACCGCATGGTCTTTCTCTGCTATGTTTAAATGGCAAATGCTACCTTTGTGTAGTGTCCCTGTCTAACTTCACCTCTGCTCTGAGGTTTCCAAATGCATCTGGCTCCATCGAATTGGACAGTAGACCTCTTCCTGTGTTTTCAGAAGTAATGGCTGTAGGTGAATGTTCCCCTCCTCCCCTTATCTCCTGTCCTCTGAGAACTGCCTTGGTTCAAGGTTTGTGCCTTTCAGTGAAGTACTTCAGCACACTTTTAGCTCTAAGCACTTCATTCCTGTCATTTCATTGAATAGGGATGAATTTAATTGCCTATTCATAGTTGCCAGCACTCCAATGGGTTTTTTTCAGTGATCAGATAAGATAAAAGTTAGGATCTAGCCCTAGCAGTCCTGCAGAGGAAAGCTGTGGCTGTGCTACCTTGTGCTGGCAGCCACGGACAAGCTGCATTTGTACCCTTGTGCCACCCTAATTATAAGTGTGGCCATCAGGGATGGCTAAAACTGAGGGAAAAGCTGGGCAGCTTCTTGACATGGGGCTTTTGTGTGGATAATAATGAAAAATTTAAGTTGGGGAGCAAGGACAATAGCCAGGCACCTTTGGAAACCCTCTTTCTGAACAGGGATGGTATGTTTTGTGGCATTGGATAGCTGTGTTGTGCAAACTCATGGCTCTTTAGAGATGTAGTTTACTGTCAAAAAAACTCCCCACATCATATATTATTCTGGGTATGTACTTGCTGTGAATGAATACAAAGACCTATTCATCACTCCTATTGCCCACATAACTGGCAGATTAAATCACTTGCTGTCTGTGAAGATGACACTGGCCCAATTGCTAATGCTGTCTAACAGTTTCCATTAGAAGGCCTTGTTTCTGATTGTTTATAATTTTGCCAGGATTCAGCTTGAGCTTAAGTTTCCCATGCTGTGTGTCACCAGAAACTGAAGTTTTGTGTGTAGAAGGGCCTAGATGAATAGCTATGGCATTTCCAAGCTCATATGTCACTGAAAAGTCACTTGAAAACAAATTTTCTGAGAATAAATGTACATTTCTCCTGTCTTGAAGAAGCAAGGAAAACATCTGGAGTTAGGTGCTCTCCAGTGGTCAGTGTTCAGGCTGAAGTTGGGAGTCATGACTAAGAGCTAAGTGCAAGAGGTACCATGTCTGAGGCTTTCAACTTGGTATACGTTCTTGACAGTTTTAACCTTTTCCAAAATGCCCAATGTATTTTGAGGCTGTACTTTGATCCACTGACACACTTAGTCCCATATTGTAGTCTGTGTTCTTGACAGAAGCTGTATTAAGCAGACTGAACCTACATCACAAGGGAACACAATTTTGGAAGATGGCATCTAATGAATTAAGTTTGAGCACATCTCAGGATGGGGTATATTATGATGACTTCATAGCTCTCCTCTGCTCATAGTTCACCTACTCCTCTGTTGTCTAGATGCGGTATTTCTGTCTGGCATTCCCTGTCACATAGGATCAGGACCAGTTTTTCAGATCTCCTTGCTGGTCTGAGCACTAGCCTGCACTTGGTAGTTCCTGGAGTTAGTTTGTCAGCTTTTAAAATTACTTCAATTTGGACCACTGATTTTTTTGATCCCCCCCCCCCCCCC
>VYZU01086025.1:21324-37025 GCA_013401355.1 Ceyx cyanopectus | reverse complement strand
CCCCCTACCATTCTGTGATTCCAAGTGGTGAGTGCCTGATGCTTCTCATGTGTTCCAAGATCTCTTCCTTGAGAGGCTTTAGGTGTGTTAGTAGCTCGGTGAAGAGCAGCAGTGAAGCAAGTACCTGTAGGCCAAATAGATGAGAAAATGAGTTGTGGTTTTATTTTTAATTGTTTTTATTTTTTTTAAAGCAGGACTGTGCCTAGGATGTAGTAATGTTGGTTATCTGGCATCATCACAACACAAGGTAGGGTTGGTAGAGCTGGCATTTTATTGCATTTGCCTTGGCAGCAGTGCAGAGCTGCTGTGGGGAGGGAGGGAGGGAGGCTAGTGGGGATTCTCTCCTCTCAAAGCCTGTAATGTTGTGACAGCTTCCTTGACCACGTTTGCATTGCTGTGACTGCAGAGCTCTTCAAGGGTTTCTTTAATCTTGTCCTCTTCTATTTCTTGTCTCAGATCACCTGAGTGGGAGATGAAAAAGTGACTTTGTGACATGCCATGGCGTAGTGGCTCACAAAAATTATTGTAAAGTATTGTATTTATTGAAAATGAGCTGCTGTAATTTAAATAAACTTCTGGTGGTTGTTTTCAGTCAGTACCACACATCTGGAAGGGGTCTGATATTGCTGGAAGCATTTTAAGTCATCCCTACCCATGGGGTGAGAGAAACTGAGAGCATCTCCTTCATATGTTTTACTAGAGGTTGCTGTGCAAAGGCAACATTGCTGTTTTATTTCAGCTTTCTGGTTGGCTTGCAGCAGAGGAAGAACAAATGCCTGGCTGCCTGCAGGTGATGCAAACACTTTTATTCATTGAATAAAAAAATGCTGTGGTGCATATGGGACCTGGGACTGCCTGACATTAGTGCATAGTGATTTGGGACAAAAATGCCTTTATTACAAGGCTCTTAATTTTGCTACTTCAGAACTTGATTATGCCACTGACTCACTGGAATAAAGCTTTTTTTTTTTTAAATTCAACTGATAGTCAAATTTTTCATAAAAAAACAAGCTACTTAACCAGGATTTTTGGTGATCAAAAAGAACAAGCCTCTTGAATATCCTTTCCTACTCACTGACTGGCAACACCGCATGCAGCACATTTCAGTAACAGAAAATGCTTGTATTTTCATCACAAATAGCCACCCTTTCATCACAGACAGCTTAAAATTAAGTTACCTGAATTAAGAAGACTGCACAAAAGACCCATTGAATTATATTTCACCTCGGGACTTGTATTCTTATCTTGGAGAAGCTTGTGTAAGCTCTGAACTAGTTGTGATTCCTTAAAAGATTCTTCAAGAGTTCCTGAAAAATAAGGGAATGCATACCTGAGTTGTTGACTGAAAAGAAGCTAGAAAATGATCATGCTTTGCTTGTCTTTTTTCATCACAAAGTGGCAATACAGGGATGTCTTGGGCATCTGTTTTCTGCACTGGAGAATGCCTGTTATTTTCTGCACAGTGTTTCTTCATAGGCATCATCCTGGAAAACAGGGTCTGCCTGATCATTTTACTCTACCCTAAACAAATTTTTTTCAGGCAGTCCCTGAAGCCTAATGCTTTTGTGATGTTCTGGATGGTTGTCCTTGAGATTTTGTGGTGAAGAGCTAAATCTAGACAAGTAACATGCTTTTTTTTTTTTTTTTTTCCCTACAGGTTAGATAGAATTAACAGCGTGACAATGTTTCTTAACTGAGGATGTTGCACAGATGAATGTTTTGAGGGGAGAAATACCTAGGTCGATGGCAGATGCCATTGCCAAGGCACTCAGAGCCTCGTTCTGCATGGCAGTGTGCTTGCTTGTTGCCATGGAAACAAGATGCTTCACTCCTTGGGCCTCCTGGATGGCTTTGACCACTTCCTGTTGAAGCAAAGGAAAACCATCACTGCTGGAACTCTGCCTTATGACTAAAGTAGAATGCTGAGAGACAGGAGATTACAGTCTCCAGCCTCTGAGTAGGTGGAAGTTATTTGCCTGCTGCAATTGAAGAATCATGTATCTGTTTAGGGTTTGTCTACAGTTTTCTGGAGTATTGATACTTTACAGTTAAGCATATCTATAAGATAAAAATACTTTTGTCTGAAGAGTTTTAGCTTGACCTTATTCCAGTTTTTCATTCAAACATTCACTTTACTTTTTTGAAGCCTGTATCTATTTTTTACTATTACCTCAAACTAAAGCTGGGATGTGATGCCCTTGTGTAGCAGCATGATTTACAAGAAGCAGAAGCCTGTTCTGTTATGCCAGCAGAGACAGATCATGCCAGATTGATCCATCTTTAGAGAATTAAATGAGCTTTTTGGATCTCCTGGAGGACTGCTGTCCAGAACGTGTCTGGGTTATCTTTACCCTTTTAATTTGAAATTGGAAACGAATATGTATGGAAATAGGAAAGCTTTACCTGCTTCCCACTTGTGGAGCCTTACTGAAACAGGGTAAAAGCTGATAAATGATAGTAAATAACTGTTTCTCCTTTCTGTGCCCTGTCTGTGGCTATGGAGGGCACTACTCCTGCACACCTCCTCTTCACTGGCACCGAGACAGACTAATGGGTATTTAATGTAATTTATCACTTTCTAACTGAAAAAAACTGTGTGCTGTTTAACATTTAACCTCTGGCTTTGAAGAAAACAAGGAAGGATAAAGTAGAAACACCTCAGAGCAGCAGTTCTCCTACCTGGGACCTGTTGTGGCGCAAGATTGATGCCAGCAGCCGATTGGCTTCCTCACCAACGCTGCTGTGGTCGTTGGCATCGCACCACTGCACAAGCCTGGTGAGCAGCACGGGGTCTTGCCCCAAGGTTTCAGCTGCATCAGCTGAGGAGAAAAAGATCATCAGGAAATAGTCTACGTCTTTGTCACAGAAATGTGAATGTAGAAGCAGCCAGGACCACAGGCCTGAGCTCAGTGTCCTTTAGGAGCTGTAACTGAAGCATTGGGCATTTGAGGGACCTTGGAAATCTTTACCTGAGGAATGCCAGTTGTGTTAGACCAACTCTTGGAGGTAGAGAGCAAAGCAAGCTGGTCAGTAGACCTGTCCTTTTTAAGAGGCTGCTGAAGCAGGGCTTAAAAGTCAGCTTTATATCTTTGAAGGTAAATAATTCTGTTGTTATACTAAAATCCTCATGAGGACTGTCCCTTGCATTTGCTCTTTGAGTCCTGCCCAGATGTAATCATGGGCTCTTCAGAGCCTGTTCTTTACTGTTCTAGTGATCTCAGTAATGATAATTACCATTGGTAACATGTGGGAAGCCAAATCCTTGTACAGAATTGCTGCATGTCTGTAAATGCATTTCAAGTCTTAAGAATGTGTGTTATTAGGTATCCTCAGAACTTCACTCGAGTTTAGAGAAGCCTTTAATTTGTATTCCCCTGTGTTTCAGGGACCCTGTCTCAAGACTTGCCAGAGGTATTACTGTGTGTCATTGATATTTGGAAAAAAGCTCTATAGGTATTTTTCTTGAAGTGGAATTTTAACAATGTCCTGTGGTTTAAGGCCTGGTGTCACTAATGGAGACTACTCCCAAAGCTTTTAGAAGTTCAGAAGCAAAAGGTACTTTACTCATACTCCCTCAATACTCTTATCAGTCCAAGATGTGGCTCCACATGATTCTTGTTACAGGTTAATTATGCGTCTTTAAAGTGCCATGGATAAAAAGTGAGTAACTGTTGGAAAGTTACTTCCTAAGCAAAAACACATATATAAGGTTGCTGAATACTGAAATACTTGATTTAAACAAATATGTTAGGCAGGTATTCAGCCCTGAGAACATTCTGATAAATGCTCCTTTGGTGGTTTTAAATAGTTGGCTCAATACCTGAATCAAATTGTAGAATTTTAAATTCTTAACTGGAATTTTCTTGTAAGTGAAGAGTAGCAGGAGAAAGGTAATGAAGTATTAATGTGTGCAACTTAAGCTGCCTTTTTAGTAGGAATTGAGTGCTCACCACTCTGGCTTTGAACACAAAAGAGCTGTTCTATAAACTGCCAAACTGCTGTTTCCATGTGTTCCAGTTGATCATGAACTGAGGATCTAACACTTCCAATTGGGCACCAGATGTAGTATCTGAGAGGCAAGAGAAGTCATGGCACGGATGAACACTTCTCATGTAGAATTAATTCTGTGTACAAAAATATACTGTGGTTATAAGATTTAATTAACATTTAGGAGTCTCACATAGTTATTTGTAATTACGAGATTTTCTTGATTTAATTGTGGTCATCTTGCGTCTTGTCCCATGCCTGCCCCCTACCTTTTGATGCTGGACAACCAGAGGAGAGGACACAGCTTTGTGTGCTCTGAAAGACTGAAGTGTTAAAGGCCTCCATGGGAAGGGCATATTCCCTAAGGCCTGTAAAGGGTCTGGGAGCTTTTCCCAATCTGTTCCTGCTTTTCCAATCTTTTAAAATAGTTCTAGGTCTGAAAGGTGACCAGGAAGATCCTTGCTGCTTTGGCAGCAAATTCAGAAAGGGAAAAATGGGAAAAGTCTGCACGCTTTTAAGATACTGGGAAGTTTGTCTCCTGGGGCTTTGCTGAAACAAAGACTTGAGGAAAAAAAACCAATGTTCCCATGTGGAACAGGAGGGAAACGTTTTATTGAAAGGGGGCATCACCCTGATCCTGTTTCTTGACCTGTCCTTTCTATGTGTTGTATTTGTTCTGAGGTAGTCTGGAAAGGGACAGACACTTCAGGTTTTTCATTTGTCCAGTGCACTAAGGAACAATCCACAGGCCAAAATTCCCAGAGGAATCTGAGAGCTTCTAGCCTGGTTAAACATGGTGGTTTTGAGGTAGGAGTTACTACTTGTCCCACAACCACCTGCACAGTACCTTCTGTAACAGAAAGTCTTTTATTCCTACAGCAGATGTTACGTGTTAATCTCAGGAGATCCTGGTAATCCAGTTTAGTACAGAAAGCTGGAAGAGGTAAGAGGGAAGTGAATGGCATCAGTCAGGTTGGTTCAAAGGAAGCATCTTGATCCAGTTTGACAGGGACTTCCTGACACCTACCAGCAATAGAACTCGTCCAGAGAAAACCCAATTAGTTCCTCTTAACAGGAATAGGAGGACATTTTAACTTACAAAAGGCCAAATTTGAATAAATTGTGTGTGATTGAACCTCCAGTTGAGCTGAAACTCCTTTCACTGTTAAGTGCACAAAATCTTCTGCTCCTCTGAAGCAAACCAGTAGAAAAAACAGCAGTTTCTATCTTTTTAGTGTTATAAAGCTGATAGCTCTGCCTGTGGTTTTTTGTATTTGGAAAGAAAACTGCCACTTCTAGTCTGTAGGCCTCAGCATGCCCAGTGTTTGTCAGAGTAATGAAGTTATACACTGGATAATACAATTAGCTAATTTAGCGTGGACTTCTTAGTAGATATGTATTTTTAAGTATTTCAGGCTGAGTTAATTAATGGCAATATTAGCTCATGGGTAAACAAAGTAATTAAAGGTGGGAGAATTATGTGCTCATAGGTAGGAGAGGGTAAACATTTAATAATCTTGTATATCTTATTTTTTTTTCTACTCCACATTGTGATTTCACTGTTTCAGATTTAGAAGTATTGTTCTATGCAAAATTCAGACTTTATACTAGAGCTGGCAATTGGTATTGAGTATGTGGGAGGGAGGAATTAGTGTTTGATAATCTAGATCTGTGTTTTAATGTTTCAGTTTTAAAAGCTAAATGGTCTACCCTGTCACAGTTGAGATACAACTTCGGAGAAATGACCTTAGAATGATTTCCTTCAAAGCCTGAGAGGAAGAGGGGGCTATGTTTCTGTGTAATTTATAATCTCCATTTCCTGCTGTGGTGAAATAGAAGTGAGAGCAGCTTTCTTACTGCACTGGAACCAGTGCAAATTATGATGAGTGCTAAATATCAATTTTTTATAATGCATATTAATATGCAAAAGGATGGAAGTAGCTGCCATATGGGAGTGGTATTTGCAGTGTTGTAAATAAGTGCAGTTTGTAACCTAGGAGTGATGTATCTCCTCTTCCATATAGCTAATGAATTTGTGGATGTAATTGTTCAGTACCAGCTCTCAGTTCCTGTTGCAAAACAGTTGTAACATTCCCCCTTCTGTTCTTGTTGCTCCTGCACATCAAGGTGGTCTGGGTCTGTTCTAGGGCAGCTGCTCTGTTGGTATGAAATCATTAAAAAAACAAACCCCACCACACCTGGTTTTGGGATGTAGTCTGGAAGAAGCTGGGTAAGTCTAAGTTATGATATTGTAGTAGATTTTAACATAATCCTGACACTCTGCACATTTCCCACAATGCAGCTCTATGCCCAGAGTGGGTTCTGTTGCCTTTGCATACCTACCTCTGTAAACTGAGTGAAGTGCAAGTAGATCATCCCATATTTCAATGGGCAAAGTCAACACTGGAGCCACACCAGCAAGACAAATGGCAGTGTGTATAGAGGGATTGTATGACTGGTAAAAACTAATTTTTCCTCCCTCTCTACCCCAGCTCCCGTCTATTCTTTTATATTCTCCACTTTTTCTGTTTATTTACTTTCCTGTGACCTGACACTCCTTAGCCCAGGTTTTTTTCCACCATGTTTATGCCTCGCTGGTGGAAAACATCTTCTTTTAGGCCTTTGCCATTTCTCCCTGACTATTGCAGACTGTTCCATTTGCTTTTTCTCATCCACCTCTGAGTGACTGGGTCAGTATGGGGGGCCTACAGCCTCTGGCAATCATCTCTGTTGGAGCCTCTCCAGGTTTAGTGGAATTAGATTAGCAGGACACTCAGCCTGTAGGCTCCTTGCACATCTGTTGCCTTGTGGGGGGAAGGGAGGAGGCGGATGTGTAGCTGACATCAATGAAGTTTAGCAGCTCATTACCTTGGCCATCTGCTAAAATTCGTAGTGTTCCAAGAAGTTTAAACTGCACAGGAGGCATCTCTGACCTTAGAAGAACCTGGATCCGTTCTGCCACATCTTCTTCCAGCACTTGCACCTTGTTAACAACTAGAAAGAGGAAAGGAAATGGTGATGTGAAGTTCAGTAACTGCACAAGCAACTGAGAATTTAGATAGAACACAATTGTTGTCCTGAATTTTAAGCTCCATTACACTTTTAGCAAAAGGCCCAACTTGGTAGAGTGCTCAGGAATTAAATCAGGACAACCTGATTGTTTAGGCTTCTCTTTTGAGTGGAAAACTTGACAGGAATTCTGTTACAACACGTTTACTTCTGATCTGAGCCCTTCCTGGAATGAAGCATGTGGAAGAGAACAACCATAACACTGTTGTCTCTTCTTTTTTCTAGCTGTAAGAGATGATCCACCCTCTCCCACCCCTGTGACCCTTTCCTCTGCTCTCTCAACTGAGCCATGTGGCAGAAGTGACTTTTGCAGCCATATTTCTTGAGAAGGAATTCCTGCTGTGTTTGAGGTCCCTGATCCTCTGTTGTTTGTGCCTTTGTTTCTGTGCTTTCCTCATTCTCTGCTCCAGTGGCTACTGCAGTAATCCCTGGTAAGCATCAAAAGCTTGTCTGGAAAGAGTCTTAATGCTGCCTAACTGGGATACCAAAAGCTGCTGCTTCCTCCAGAGCAGTTTTCTTCCTTTCTCCTGCCTTTTCTCGAGGGGGTGGGGAATGACAGGACAGTGAAATTAGGGGGAAAACTGTTACACCCATTTTTCCCTCTGCTGGGAAAATTGAGAAGCAGTGTTAAGTAACTTGGTCTTAATGTCCTTGATTTTTAAGAGGTGGACTGACTCCATTCACTAGAACATAATGGTTTGGGGCTTTTTCAGGGTGTGTTTTTTTTTTGGTGTGTTTTTTTTTGGTGTGTTGGTTGGTTTGTTGTTCTTTTTTTGTGTGTGTTTTTTTTTTTTTTTTAATAAGCACCTGTTCTCTTTTAAGATCACTACTTGAAGACTACAGGGAGGCATTTATAATTTATAATTCCAAGTTGAGCCTTATAAAGTACAGGTGAAAAGACTATTATGATCTACTGGTGCCATTGTGCAGCAGGCAGTGAAACAGGTGTGAAGCTGGAAGTTGCAACCATTTTTTTTGTGGAGTTTCAGATACTATAATCTTTGCAAGATCAGCTGTGTTCATTACTCTAAGGAACTCCTAAGGAGTACCTGAGCCTGACATGGCAAAAGTGGGTCTTGGGATTTGTAGAGAAACAGGTTCTGGTTTGAGTTAGAATGTGATAGACTCTAATTTGTTGCATGGGAGTCTGCATCAAAATGGCTATATTTTAAATAAGATTAATAGATATTTTTGCTGTTTGCAATTATTAAATCTTACTGTACATATTGCAGGGGTGAAGCTGATAGGAAGAAAGCATGGGACACCTGTAGGCTTATAGGAAGAAATCCAGTTTTTAATTCTAATTGAGATGGCTGTGTTTTGACTACTAAATTAGTCCCCTCATTTCAACTGTATGTTTCTCTGTGATTTTTTCATGATTCTGTTATTCAGTGATTATATTCTAATAGCTCAGTATTAGATTGTAACTGATGTAGGGCAGCTGGCATTGTGGTTGAAATACTGGATGCTCTGTTAACACCATAAAGTGATTTGCACAGGCCTCTGTCTGCTGATGTGAATGGGGGTAGAAAACTTCTTCACAGAGAAATAAAATATGCATGGAAGCAGTGAGGGGCTTATGGGTTAAAATAAGTTTATTAAAATACTGAATAGATGTGGCTGGCTGCTATGATCCAGAGAGTATGTTAATGCTGTAAGCAAAACTAAATAAATTACTCAATACGATATCAAAAATAAGT
This sequence comes from Ceyx cyanopectus, assembly GCA_013401355.1. NCBI lineage: Eukaryota > Metazoa > Chordata > Aves > Coraciiformes > Alcedinidae > Ceyx > Ceyx cyanopectus. The sequence goes on along the minus strand of VYZU01086025.1, from coordinate 28,269 downwards.
TGAAAGGAACAAAGGAACAAAGGCTGTTCCATACCATGGAATGTCCTGCTCGTATATGAACTGGGGGAGTTGGCTGGGAGGGCAAATGGTCAGCAGGGAGTGAGCAGTAGTGCTGTGAATCACAGAATCACAGATATTAGGGGCTGGAAGGGACCTAGAAGATCATCTAGTCCAACCCCCCTGCCAGAGCAGGATCACCTAGACCAAGTCACCCAGGAACAGATCCAGGCGGGTCTTAAGTGTCTCCAGAGATGGAGACTCCACAACCCCCCTGTGCATCACTTTTCCTTCTTGGGTTTTATTTTACTTGTAATCTTCCTTTTAATTACAATTATTATTTAATATTATTTAATTTTAGTTATTAAACTCTTCTTATCTCACCCCTGAGTCTTTATTTTCTTTCTTCTCCCCAACCCACTGAGAAGGGGGAGGAGTGAATGAGTGGCTTTTTGGGGGGGAAAATGTTGCTTCTCAAAACACAAGGGACTTAGATCTCCATTAAATGACCCATCCTCTACAAAGACTCCCAGGGAAGCCAGCTGTCTTCCAGCTCAATCCCGGGGAAGCCAGCTGTCTTCCAGCTCAATCTCGGGGAAACCAGCTGTCTTCCAGCTCAATCCCAGGGAAACCAGCTGTCTTCCAGCTCTTACCTGGTATAGCAAGGTTTCGGAGCGCGCTGAGCGCGGCGTGCTGAACAGACACATCCCCACTCTCCACGTGCTTCTGCAAAAGATCCAGGAGCTGGTGGATGACTCCCAGCTGCACCATTCGGACACAGTTGCCATCTGAAAAACAGAAGCCAAACCAGGCAGCTGAGAGACATGAGCACAGTGATGGAAATCAATCATGCAAATATGAGAATTTCAGGGAGTCTTTCCTTTAAGTGTTTTCATGCGTTGATAAGATGGAGACTCTGGCTTTTGGGTTGCTCTTCACAACATTCAACTTTATACGGACATGTGGGTGGGCATCAGCTACCTGGGAACTGAAGCTGAGACACCCCCCAGTGATTTTTTTGAGAGCTTTCCAGGGATGGTCACTGTCAAATTCAAAATCATAGGTTTTCCAGTATTTTTTTTTTCCTCTATATTGCTTATTTTCCACACTGTATATGCAGTGGAATATGGGTGGGATTTTCCATTTCTCCACAGGATAGCTGTAGTACTCCAGTTTTGCTATTCTACTGGTTCAAGAGACTGTTCTGAGAAGAGGAATTTTACTCGGCAATGCTGAGTCTGATTCCTGCTGTTACTCCTTGTGCTTAATTCAATAATCTATCGTTAGCTAATCTTTGAAAGAATCAGGCCTAGGTTTTTCTCACCTGTTTGTTAAAATGTAGCACAACAGTGTGAGTGCTCTATGGGAAGACCATATCTTCACCTGGAGTAAAAAGTTATCCATGGAACTATACAGACTTCGTGCAAACACAGAATCTGGCCAACAGTAGCTTTAGGTTCTTCTCATGGTGCTAACTGCAAGGCCAAGATGTACAGGCTAATAATTTTTGTGTGCATACCACTTAAAAATGGCTCAAGTAACTTTAACACCTTTGCTGGTTTGAGTGTTATTTCCACCCCAGAGTAGTAGAAACTCCTCTGTGTTGTCTTTTGAACCAGTGCCTGCTATTCCTTAAATCTCTTGGCATTTCAGTTACTGGGGGGGGGGAAACATGCTAGTATTACTACATATGTTAAATAAGAATTTGTCAAATGTTAATAAAATGTCAGTAGATATTTTCATGAGGGAACTGTCAGTTTGTTAAATACTTCTAATTTTGCTCATGCATAAATCTTTTGATATCCATTTGTGGATACATTCTTTACAGCTCATGATTTTGCTTGTGATTCTTCAAATGTTCTCTTGTCTGGGCCTAATATTTGGAGATCACAGTATATGAGGAAAATTTTTGTCCTCTTCAGTAACAGGTTCTCTAGGACTAGATCATCTCTTTAGGTCTGACAAAATTCTACAGGCAAAATACTTTGATCTCCATATAGACTAACTTTAATTGAACTTAATTTCTCGCCTCTCCCCCCCTTTCAAACCAAAGAACAGCAGAGCATTCCCCCCCACCCCCATATTAAAGTGTGGAAGTTTTAATAGACAGAACCCATTAGTGGTTGCCTTGCTTTGATTGTCACAGAGCTCAAAATAGGTGTTCTCTCCTATACTTTTGCTTGGATAGCAGCAGAAGCTTCAATTTAATGGCTCATAGTTGAAGTCTNACACAAGGGACTTAGATCTCCATTAAATGACCCATCCTCTACAAAGACTCCCAGGGAAGCCAGCTGTCTTCCAGCTCAATCCCGGGGAAGCCAGCTGTCTTCCAGCTCAATCTCGGGGAAACCAGCTGTCTTCCAGCTCAATCCCAGGGAAACCAGCTGTCTTCCAGCTCTTACCTGGTATAGCAAGGTTTCGGAGCGCGCTGAGCGCGGCGTGCTGAACAGACACATCCCCACTCTCCACGTGCTTCTGCAAAAGATCCAGGAGCTGGTGGATGACTCCCAGCTGCACCATTCGGACACAGTTGCCATCTGAAAAACAGAAGCCAAACCAGGCAGCTGAGAGACATGAGCACAGTGATGGAAATCAATCATGCAAATATGAGAATTTCAGGGAGTCTTTCCTTTAAGTGTTTTCATGCGTTGATAAGATGGAGACTCTGGCTTTTGGGTTGCTCTTCACAACATTCAACTTTATACGGACATGTGGGTGGGCATCAGCTACCTGGGAACTGAAGCTGAGACACCCCCCAGTGATTTTTTTGAGAGCTTTCCAGGGATGGTCACTGTCAAATTCAAAATCATAGGTTTTCCAGTATTTTTTTTTTCCTCTATATTGCTTATTTTCCACACTGTATATGCAGTGGAATATGGGTGGGATTTTCCATTTCTCCACAGGATAGCTGTAGTACTCCAGTTTTGCTATTCTACTGGTTCAAGAGACTGTTCTGAGAAGAGGAATTTTACTCGGCAATGCTGAGTCTGATTCCTGCTGTTACTCCTTGTGCTTAATTCAATAATCTATCGTTAGCTAATCTTTGAAAGAATCAGGCCTAGGTTTTTCTCACCTGTTTGTTAAAATGTAGCACAACAGTGTGAGTGCTCTATGGGAAGACCATATCTTCACCTGGAGTAAAAAGTTATCCATGGAACTATACAGACTTCGTGCAAACACAGAATCTGGCCAACAGTAGCTTTAGGTTCTTCTCATGGTGCTAACTGCAAGGCCAAGATGTACAGGCTAATAATTTTTGTGTGCATACCACTTAAAAATGGCTCAAGTAACTTTAACACCTTTGCTGGTTTGAGTGTTATTTCCACCCCAGAGTAGTAGAAACTCCTCTGTGTTGTCTTTTGAACCAGTGCCTGCTATTCCTTAAATCTCTTGGCATTTCAGTTACTGGGGGGGGGGAAACATGCTAGTATTACTACATATGTTAAATAAGAATTTGTCAAATGTTAATAAAATGTCAGTAGATATTTTCATGAGGGAACTGTCAGTTTGTTAAATACTTCTAATTTTGCTCATGCATAAATCTTTTGATATCCATTTGTGGATACATTCTTTACAGCTCATGATTTTGCTTGTGATTCTTCAAATGTTCTCTTGTCTGGGCCTAATATTTGGAGATCACAGTATATGAGGAAAATTTTTGTCCTCTTCAGTAACAGGTTCTCTAGGACTAGATCATCTCTTTAGGTCTGACAAAATTCTACAGGCAAAATACTTTGATCTCCATATAGACTAACTTTAATTGAACTTAATTTCTCGCCTCTCCCCCCCTTTCAAACCAAAGAACAGCAGAGCATTCCCCCCCACCCCCATATTAAAGTGTGGAAGTTTTAATAGACAGAACCCATTAGTGGTTGCCTTGCTTTGATTGTCACAGAGCTCAAAATAGGTGTTCTCTCCTATACTTTTGCTTGGATAGCAGCAGAAGCTTCAATTTAATGGCTCATAGTTGAAGTCTGATAGAAATAGCCACTTTCAGAGCTGCAAAAGCTGTCTGTCATCTTTTCAGTGCCTCAGAAGTCATTTGTTGCTGAGATCAAATTTCCATTTTTTATTTTTTTTTTCTCTTATATTAAAGGCTGTGCATACATCAGTGGCACATACTGGGGCCTGAGAGGGATTATTCACTTTTTCCACATGAAACATTGATGGGGTTGTGGAAGAGGTGGAGGGAGGAGAGTGACTGACAAAGCAAGCCATTCAGCTGAGTAAATTGCAGATAGCCAGTTTCAAGGCACTGAGGGCAATTCCATAGCCTTTGTAGAACTGTGATGCACAATGGCTGATTCACAGCAAGGTATAAGACAAGGAGGAAAATGAGTCTAGAAAAGATGTGGAGGGGGAGGTGAACTGGTGTCTGTATGATATCTTGCTTTGGAAACAAAATGTACTCTTAAACATATTTGCTAGGAAACATTTCCAGAGTGTCCCCTCTAATATTGTGTGATTGGGAGGTTGGAGGGATAGAAAGCTACCCGACCACTCCATATTTCAGCATGATGTCCCTCAGACTACTTCAGTATCATTAGTGTTTGTAATTTAAAAATCTGCAAGTCCCCAGTCTGCAGAAGAGCAAGAATGCTACTGTTCAAGAGCCAGGGAGCAATGAAATCTCGCAGTGTTGCTTTTCTCTCCACACACACAGTGGCTTTCCATCTGTGAAAGGTAGAGAATAATGCCTCACCATTTGCTGTAAAATGGCAATACCTGTTGCTCCTGGCTCTGTAGCCACATGTTTGGATGTAAGTACCAATATTTTGGGAGATGGTGCCACATTCCTTAGTGGAAAGTGAAAGACTTCTGCAGGCACTTATCTGTGGCATGATAGAGAAAATCTCATGTCTGTTTATAATTAGCCCTGAAGTGAACTGTTCTATCGGGTTTTGGGGAGATTCAAATCAAAGATTCTTGTTACAGTTAATAATTTAAGACTTATTATATAGTTAATAATTTTATAGTTAATAATTTGTTGGTTGTTTTGGGATTGGGAGTGGTGAGATGCAGTCTAAGTGTCCAGGTCGTGATGTTTTATTCTCAAATCTCTATTGTCCAAAATACAACATAGCAGAGCCACCTAAGTTGCTGTGATGTGTTTAGCCTTTTGGTGATGTTCCTGAAATCAAGATAAAGAAGAAACGAAAAATCTAGATCAGCAATGTATGTATCCTGTTCCTAATAGATGCAGAACATACATGACAAGAAGGTTCTTGCATTTCATCTGTTAGTCCCAAATGTCCAGGGTATGTACGTGGATTTGGAATAGTGGATGAGGAATCATGATGATGCCAATACCATGTGAACTTCACCTGACTGTTAGCTTGAAATTTAAAACTGGCTCTTCTGTAACTGCCAGTTCTAGAAGCAGAGTGTGAACTGATAGCCACAGGTACAGCTGCAGTGGCCTGAAGTTTTTGCATTTGTGTTCAATGTAGGGGCAGTCACAGTGGTAGCAGATGGGCTTCTGTGGCCTCAAGCTGTGCTTGAAGGGAAGCGTGGCAACATAAGCACCAGGCTCCTGTAAAGTGAAAAAGTGTGGTGTCAGAGAATTCCCTGAAGGATTATGAAACAGGTTGCAGGTGGGTCCCTGGAAGCAAATGAAAGCAACAGAGCAGATGACAACTCCTTTGCTAAGGGGACTCTGGTGGTGTTTGTGTATCTTGACTGCCAATACTCCCTTTTTTACCTCCAAGAAGCAGAGACACAATGAGATCTGATGCAGCCTTCAGGATGCATGTATCTTCAGCTTGGGAGCTACCCTGGAGCCTCAGCAGGATCTCAGACAGCACTTCTTGCACTCCTGCCTCCACCAACTGCACCTTCAGAGCATCTGTAGACATCACAGGAAAAGAACACTGAAAGCTTTCAAGTGCTTCAAAGTAGGAAGCTAAATCCTTGAACTTAGCCAGTGTTTTTTTCATGTGCATTCACTGCAATTCTTGAGCTAGGAAGACACCAAGGCAGAAGGAGCAAAGCTTCTGCATTGATCTCTGGCATATCTGAGATTGCCAGGCACAAGTATTTTTCAGTAGATTCTTTTTGGTGCTTGTTACACCACTGCTTAGACATCTTCTATGATATTTGCTTGTACAAAAAAATGATCTGCCTGGTCTGCTTTTCTGTTCACACCATGGAAGTCATGAATGACTATGAGTCTGCTTTATTATGGATCCACCAAAACGGAGTGGAATGTTACTCTTTCCCTCTAGTCTTTTTTTGATTCATTAAGCTTCACAGAGTTTTGATCAGGCCAGGATTTCGTATGTTCTTGTGGCTTATTCCCACTGAAGGGATTGCTGGTCCTATTAATAGGATACCAATGCAAACTCAGAATCCAGAGCTTAAGCTAAGTACTAGTACCCTCTCCCCTTCACTCCCCCAGCTGAAAGGAGGCTTACCATTTTCTGCAAGTGCTTGCAGGACCTCAAAGACAATTTCTAACCTCTCGTGTTTCTCAGCTCTTCTCAGTTGTTTTACCAGCTGTTCAGCAACATTTGTCTTGCTTAGAGCTTCCTTGGCAGTATCTGTGTGTATGATAAAGTCTGGATTTTGAATGTTTATCTGATTAAATGCTAAAAGCCTATCTCCCTATAAGCTGAAGTGATTAGACACTGATTTGTTTTGAATCCTTTTGGTGTTGTGATAGATTCCTCAGTCCCTTTGGACAGCACTGAGACAGCAAAACTCTCCTCCATCCTTTCACCCTCTTATTTCTTAACACTATGTTTTGTGTAATTTCTGTAGCCATGACCTTATAATGGCTGTCAAATTAATCATGGCTTAGTTCCACTGACTCCTATAAACCCATCTGTAGTATGATTATTTAATATATCCAATTGGCACAGGCTAGTTTGCTGTAGTAGTGTATCTTCTGCCTTGACTAAATGGCTCTAGTCTTGTTGAGATTCTAAACATCTATCAGCTCTATGTTAA
>VYZU01086025.1:0-12360 GCA_013401355.1 Ceyx cyanopectus | reverse complement strand
GGAAAACAGCATTTCTACCTCATAACTATTTCATTGAAAAAGGTAAGTAATGAGTCTTGGCCTAGAAATTATTCAGCCAAGGATTACTAATTCATCATTTACTGTTGTTGCTTCATAGAATTACTGATTTTCTTTAATGTGTCCATTAGTTAATGTGAGAATTAAAACCAAACCAAACCAAAAACAAAAGCCAACAAAAACCAAATACAACAAACAAACCAAAACCATGAATTTAGTGCATACAGGAATTTACTTCACCATGTCCAGAATTGTCTTGAGCTCTTATGTAGGGAGGGTAAGTAGAACCTAATTAAAGGTTTTGAGAAGAAAACCCTTCTGGTTTAAAAATTAAAAGCAATTATTTAAGAACAGTGACATCTTTGTGTTTGTCCTTTAAATGAAATACCATCTTTAGATAAATGACAGGATTCATTAGGTTAAAAATCTATATGGGGAGACCTCAGTATCTTTTTATTCCAAGTAAGAAACTGAGGCTGTGTCTATTGATAGTTCTAGGAAAGGCTTTGTAGTTCCAAGTAACTATGTGTTTGCCTTCCATAGCCTCTTCAAAGTCATGTGCTGAGGGCAACACTGGTTGAAAATTGATAGATCCATATGCTGAGGTTTTGCAGTTCTTTTGGTTGTATGGGTTTTTTAATACATGACTCTGGATTTGTTGCCATCAGTGAAAACAGCTTGAAAACTCCTGAAATAGATGGATGTACTAGGATGTTTCCTTTGACCTGCTTAAAAAAGTCAGCATTAACCACTAATTTTCATTTCTGCCCAGTTCTCCTGCCACAATTTTCTGAAGAAATGATTTTGCATGAATGAAGAACATGTAGAATGCATCTTTCTTGCCAATATAAATAATCACCTAAGCAATCTGAGAGTTGAATCAGCTCTGATCTTGAGGTAGATCTAGTGAAGTGGGCAGAAGACTACATCTGCTGAGAGCAACATGAAATAAATTAGAAGCGTGTGAGAATTAATTTATCTACAGAACTCTGACTTTATCCTTATCAAGACCCAAAATGCATTGCCATGAGGTAATACATTTAACTTCTGGTATTCTCTCCTCTAATTAGAGCACTAGCAATAATTGCAGCTACATTGTCTAATACAGTTAGGATATATAGAAAGATGAAAAGGGAACAGGATCTCATAAATTGGAGAATATTATAGTAAAAATAGCAGGGAACAGTCTCTGTTACTGGTCATCCTTTAGGTTGGTAGAGTGGTAATTAGAAATCCAGGAGCTTTGTTATTTTTCCAGAGAATGGATCAGTAGAATAACACCATCTGCATGACAGGCAAAGTCCTTGTAAAACCCCTCTAGTTACAGTTTGTAGTGTTCTGAAATTAGTACCATAAGCATCAGATTTGGCCAAGTAGCTGATTAAAGAATGATTTTTAATGAAGCCTTGCAGAAGGAAATGTTTAACTGTAGCAGTCTGAGATACCAAACCCTGATATTAGGTACTCAGAATTTAATCACATTGTATGTTATTTATGAAAACTTGATGAATTTGATCAACATGGGACTAATTCCTCAGTACTTGTGGACTGTGGACTGTGGAATGGAATACAGTGGAAATGTAGCAGACACTGCAAGACAGATATTTTTGTCAAAAGACAATAATAATAGCACTCGTTCAGATTGTGCCTCAAATTGCCCAGAAAAGGGTATTTCTGTTCTGTGGAAAATTCTGGGTTGTTGACATTTTGCTTTATCCCATCCTGGAACAAAATGTCGACATGGTGGAACTTCTTCAGGCAAAACAGAACAATTAGCTTCTTTCTTTTTCTCCCTCTCTTTTTTAGGTTTTTATTCTTTTTAATGTGGCTCTTCCCTAGCTGGGTGCTGCCTGGCATGCTGTCCTGCTGCCTGGCCAGCTGGTAAGCAAGCTGGAAAGAAGCCAACCAGGCCTAGCTTCTGAGGAGGGTTTTAGCAGAATAAACATGTTCTCAAGGAATATTTTTCATTCTTCTGAATCAGCATTTCTCTCGGAGAGATTGTTAATCACCTCCAGTAATTCACTGTAGAACTGGGGGGAATGGACTCAGGCTCTGGTTTGGAAAGGTCTAATTTTACTTTCTCACTGACTACCTGCTGGGGTCTGAATTTAAAAATCTCTGGAGATTGAAGTACAAAAAGAGTTTTCCTCATCTGAAGGGCTAGATTATTAATTAATGAACAAATCTGTGCATAAGACACTGAGTAGAGAAGCCAGACTTGCTGTGGGAGTTGACTTTTGATCATCTATTGAGAGTGGAACAACAAAGCAGGAAAGATGCCACACCACAGTGGTCTCACCTGGCTTCTGTGGGAGAAAGAGCCATGAGCTGTGAGCTCTTTGCATCCCTTGGACAATTGCAATGTCAATTCCTGGGGCAAATTTTGACCTTTAAAGTTGTCATGAAGTGAGAAAGAAGGAATCCCACACATCTCTTTCTTTTTTTTTTTCAGTGACTGATTGTGCACACCCCCCCTCCAAACACCAATACCTTATCTGATTTTTTTCCCCCCTTCACTTTATAGCATTTCACGCATGTAGGAACAATTTTATTTGTCTAGAGGAAATCTAGACCATCTCTTGCAATGCCTAAATGCTGCATTTGGTATAATGTATTACTGTTTGTATCCAGAGCGGTCTGAAGTTGGTATGATCCCATTTGTTTGAGGGCTTGAAACATCTTGCTGCTGCCAAATGCCTCACCTCATGTGTCTGCTGCTGCCAGTTCAGTAATTTCACATGCTAACTCTTCTGCCATTTATCTTTAGTATACTTTAGGAGATTATTCCATGTGCTTTGATGATCATTACGTTTCAAAGCTGGAAAACAACTTCATATTCTTTCCAGAACATCAAGATGTGGCAGTTATTTACAGCAGATGTTCATTTAGCTCAGTTTAATGTTTCTGATAATAGATTATTAAAGGACAGTGAAAGAAGACAGTATGTATCCTTTCCCTGGGATACTTGCTGAACTTCTAGTAATCAACTCCTTAGGGATTTTCTTTGATGGAAGTTTCATCTTGTTTAATTGCACTTTTCATGGAAGTATTTATTTTGAATTAGTTTGTAATTAGCTTCCAAAGCAGACTGGTGAAGAGTTGCACAATGTAATTTTGGATTGATAAGGAAAACAACTCATTCTTGTGTTCTCCTGTTGAAATAATCCCCAGGGCAGGGAACACTCTGTTAGATACGTCCTGTGTTAAAGCTGCAGGGTAAGACTCCATATTGATAAACTGTTGGAGTTCTGAAGGTCAGGAGTAGCTGGAAGTTGTAAGAAAAGTCCAGAAGAGACTAAAATTTCAAACCATAGAAACTTGCTGTTGGCTATGTCTAGCCATTTAAAAATAATTAAAAATAATAATTAAAAACAAAAAACAAAAGAAGTTGACCTGCATTCTTATTTGCACAGCTGCCTGTAAAATCATGGAGCTGTAAGACTCCATTTTCTCACAGTATAGTTTGGGTTTTTAGTGCTTTTTCTTGAAACAGCAACAAGAAAAAAATCCTGATCTCTGGCATTTCCCTTATAAACCTATGGTTAAAATGTGAATTAGTAATAGGAATAGAAGTGAGGTTCCAGGTCTCCTTGTTTAGGAATGTGATACTTTATTTACTTTACAACGAAACATAAAAAAGGTGTAAATTGGGGGTGGAGAAATCTGGAAGGGCTGTTAAGTGTAGGTGTGTTAAGAGCAAATAAAGCCTGTAAGGTTCAGTGCTCACAGCCAGCAGCTGTGATTGTAGTTTTGCTGTGAGGAAAGCCAGCAAAAGCTGCTGCTTTTGACTTTGGTGCCCTATCAGGGGAGGAGAAATTCAATTGGAGGAAGTTTTTTGATTTTTCCCAAGTTGCATGTTTATATTTCATCTCTGGAATGGCATACAACTCTTTTGGGACTGGGGGACTTATATGATTTCCGATAGAACTATCTTGTCTTGGTGCCTGAAGTGAAGTATTGGAGGAGCAGATCCTCCTCCATCTCTTCAGACTTTCAAACCCATGGCAAGAAAATTGTCCGATCAATCAGGTAAGTGTCCAATCAATAAGATTATCTGTGTCTCCATGAAAAGCCACTTATGGCCATGTTAAAAGATGTGTTTTGTGCCTTAGTCACTGCACTCGAGGATTATGAGGTGAGGGGAAAGATCATTAGATTAAAAAGGAGCTGGGTAGAGAATTTAACACCAATATCCTAAGGATGACAGAGCCATAATTATGAACAACTCCTCACCTGACTTTTTTTCACTCTTGTCTTTCCACAAAGTGTTTTAGATGACTTGTGTTCTATTCTGTAGCCATAAGAAATCCCAGCAGAAGTCAATTCTAAGGTTTCTTTTGATTGAGTTTTTAACCTTTTCTGCATGGAAGTTACTTGACAGAAAGCATCTGTGGACAAAAATTAATCTACCTTGTGGACAGAATTGTCATATTAAAAACTGAAAAGAGAAAAAAGAAATTTATTTAATTTTTGAAAGCTTGAGGCAGCATTTTTGTCTGTGGTTCTCAATGTTTGCTGAAATGTCCTTGGGTTAATTCAGCTGAACTGAGCTCAAGGCTTGTTCCAGTGTGTATGGCAGCATGAGGCTGAAATCTAAAATGTTGTTTGGAATGGCACCCAACACTACTCTAAATCAGTTCAGCCTGTGCAGTCCTGTAGTTAAAGGTGGACATATATAGCCTTTATATGTTCCGTGCCCCTGTATCCCTCAGCAACCCTCTTCAAGGTTGTCCTGCAAGGCTGGAGCCATGTCATTGCCTTTGAATTGAAATTTCTGCTTCTGCTCAGTCTCAGAATCTGAAAAAAAGGACATGTATTTTCTGAATATCCTAGTTACCTACTCTGGACTATTGTTAAATATTTTCAATGTTAATGGCTAAATATATACCATTTCTAAGCATGCTTTTAAAAATAGCTGTTGCCAATATCTGCGAAGCCCACTGTGTTGCCCATAAAACTAGCCTCTGCCCATTTCTTTCATGGCATTTCTGGATTACAGTGACCCATTTTGAACACTTTAGAGCATTGTTCAGTGCCTGTGATCCTGGGGGATATACCTTTGAACATTTTACTATTGAAGGAATGTAAGAATGCAGTGGGCTTTAAAGGAGGTTTTTACTGTTTAGCCTGAGCTGCAGGTTGAAATGATTATTAAATCAGGAATTTAAACCCATCTGGATAGCACATACAGCAATGTTTTTCTATTAATTGTAAGGATTAAAGAAAATTTTCTATAATCCACACCTAAAATTCTCTGTCACGAATCAGCCAGGACAGCCATAAATACTCTTTCATTAATGTGATCTCCTATGTGGCATTATTTTTTGTCATAAAATTATGTAAAGAGTAATAGAAACTACCTAGCAGTAAAGTAAAAATAAAGACATAGATACAGAACACAAATGGGTCAGTAAAAGGTTGTTGTGGCTGGATACTGAGTGTTGAATTTTGAACAGCAGCCATTAGACAGAGAAGCATTGCAAGGGGATGGGGAGAAAAATGGGTGAGAAGGAGTTTGGTTTTGCTTTGTAAGTGCATCAGCTGGCCTTGTACTGTTCCTTAATCTCTTAATTTACGTGTAAAGGCTTTCACAGCATTCTTCTGCAGTTTGTGCAGAAAGCCTGGTTCTCCTCTGGCCTTGGATGCCAGACCCCTTTCCAGGCACATTCAGAGTAGTATCAGAGAACAAATGGGTGGGCAGAGGACTCTGCTGCTGAGCAAGAGTTTTGCTAACAATATCCCTGCTCTGGGAGGTGAAAGACACATTGAGAACCTGTGCATAGTTTTAGCTTGAGCACTGCATGAGTGAAGAGCTTCGTGTAAGCAGTGGAAGGACTTGTAGAAACGTTGCCTTATTTGGGTGGGAATTAACATTGCTGAAGCTTAAGAGTATCATAGTACAATGGCCAAAGTGCCAGGCTGTAAGTGCATGAAGAAAAGCTTTATTCTTCAGTTACAGTAAGACTCAGCCATGCTCCACATGATCATGACAGTTGCAGAAAACTGGTAGAAAAATTTAAGCTCAGGGAAAAGAGGATACTGGTATTTCTTGTGGTAACAGAAATGCATGTGTTACTGTTGATGAGAAAAGTGGCAATTTATTTTAAAATGAAGATGGATTGGGTGGGGTAAATTACTCTCTTGGTGGTGTTTTGATTTGGTTTTGTTTGTTTTTCATTCCAAATATATTCTTGAATAATTGGTTTTCACCAAGAAGGGAATACAGGAAAGAGTGTGTGTGTGTGTTTGTGTGTGTGTGTGTGTAGTGTCATTGGTGTGTGATGTGTGTGAGGGGAAAGCTTGAGGTAGAAACCATATCCTACTAGCTTGTGGGTAATGCTGTGCCTGTGGAGTCAACAAGAAAAATGGCTGCAGAAGTCTGGAAACAGACAGGAGGAAAAAAATGGTCAGGGAGATAAGGCAGCAGAATGCAATAGGGGAGAACCTGTGTGGAAGAGATCACCCCTAGCATGAGAAGCTGCTTAAATGTGTTCTGCTGGGCTTACTCCTTTTTAGAGGGATGGAGAATAGGAATAAAATTTGCTTTGGTGTAAAGGAATCAAAACATTGTAATCTTGTGTTACAATATGTGCTTTCTTTTTAGATACCCAGTAATTTAACAGCAACTCTTAGTTCTTGCAGAAAGGTCTGACACACACTAGCTTCATAGTCTAATGTTGAGCCTGAGCTCGTAGGTGATCTGATTTCTTATGCAAGATAAGGGGAACACCAGATTTTGAGTTTAGTACTCAGACTTGCGGGAATAGCAATGAAACTTACTATGCAGTGATTAATGCACCTAAAAATTATATTTTTCTTCATGGATAACAGTTTGGGTTGTATTTTCAGGTTTTTCTTTGTAAGCTTGATAGTTTAAATCAAAGTTCAGCTTTTTCCGTAGTTGTTCAGATCCAGGAAATGTTGATTTCACCAGGTATTGTGAAATGTAGGGGTGAACTCTCAGAGCTGGAAAAGGTAACTGCTGCCTACAACAGTGTAAGCAGATAAATAACCAGACAAATTGTGACAGCTGGGTATAAATTGACTTCATTTATGGAAATGAGTGAAATCCCTCTGTCTTGCTTGCTCACTGGAGGTGTAGCTTTTTGCATCTGTTGTGAGTGATGTTGGTTTCTAACGGTACCTTTGATCACACAGTTAATATATGTCTTAAGTAGGTTATCTTTTATATTATGGGCTTGTTATTTGCTCACGTTATGTAGTTTTGCAGCACAAAGTGAATTAAAAGAACCTTTCCCTTTGGTGATTATGTGTGTATGGGAAATAGGCCTTAGTCTTAGCCAAATAGCATTCAATCTAATTTCCCTGGCTCCCTAAATTTAGCTTGAAGAGCTGTCAATAAAGGAAAAACCAATTAGACTCCATAGCAGAGAAAACACTAATTTCCTTTGGCTGACAGCTCCTACAAGGGTTTTTCAGCCAAGTAAAAGAACAGCTGAGTAAAAAAACCAAACCTTTGTGCTGGAAGCATCAGCCCAGTCTTCAACTATCTCTGCTGAACAGGCTGTTGGGAGTATGGATGTTAGGGACTGTAGACAATGATAATAAAACTGGTGGTGTCTGGACCCCAGCACGTATTGTCATAAGAAAAGGTGTTGGAGGTAGACTGCAGGATGGTGTGCTGGGTAGCTAGGAAGATGTGCCAACCCTGACCTCCATCTCTCCGCTGTCTCTGCAGTGAAGTCTGATCTCTGGCCATGGCAGTGCATGTAGTCTGGTTCTTCAGAGGAACTTGTTGCAAAGCCATCTGGTTGGCTGTAGACGTTTTGGTTGGTGTATAGATCTTACTGGAGCATGACAATGCAGAACTGAAGCCAGAATGTGCGTCTGCAGTGAAGAGAGCATCGCCAGGTAGAGTCTAGAGACTAGGGCTGGCTGCACTGGGAAACAGCCACATGGCATGGATCATGGAGCAGGGGGTCCCACCAGCAAGCCCAGTAATGTGGGGGCTATATGGACAGGTGACAAATATGGAGACGAGTGCAGTTTTTGGCCTTTTTTGTGCCTAGGCTCCACCTAAACAGGCAGAGCACAAAAGTACTGCAGTCCTAAAACTCCCGAATGTCTGGATTTAAATTAATAATTGTTGTCTGTTCAAGGAAACCTGCAAGCCTGAAAGTCTGACTGTTCAACTTGTGTGTTACAAATGCTGTGTATTTAGGAGGCTGTAATACACAACTGTATAGTCAGACTTGAAAGGATGTGCCTTTCTCCTTTGCTTCTCTGGTACCATGCCAGGGAAAAAGTGTACTTCGTAATTCTTGCAAGGACAGTTTTTGTCTGCAAGTCATCCTCCACCTGTCTTCTCCTTGCCTGTGTGACTTCACCTGAGATCTGGACAAAGTCAATGGGAGAGGAGGATCTTGTCTCCACACTGTAGAGGAAGATAAGCGTGTCACATACTCCATGGGACAGTTAGTGAGGTTCCTTATTAGTCTGAGGTTTCCAGAATAAGGTAGACTGTACTCAGAACTTGTGTAAATTCTGGTGGGTTTTTTTCTGCAGGCGCTGTCCGAAGCTGTTGTAGTGTTAAGTATTACATTCTCAATCCTGATATGTGGATTTGACCCATTTTATAACTTCGTAGGGTTCTGGAGATCATCCTTGGAAGACACCCTTGAAGTTGATTGCATAGTGCATGTGCTAGGAATACTTTTTTTCCTAGTTAGTGTGGGACACACACACTTTTATTCAGTATAACTTGTACTGTAAAAAGGATCATTCTGAGGTCTAACACTCAAAAATTATTGCCTTGCAAGATCTGTCACAAATAACATGTCAGTGGTGTATAGCAGATATAGTTTGGAGCTCTGCTCCAAAACCTGAGTTGCATAGCTGAAGCTGCTTATTGGTGCATCACTTAACTGGTACCTAGAAAGTGTTACTTCTGTGCTCTTTCCCAGTGGAGCAGGGGTTGGATTTTAAAGGCATTTAGGCAGGTACAGGTGTCCTAACAGGTTTGGAAACCCTGGTTGTATTCATGTCATGATTTAAACAAAACAGTCAGCACACATTCAATTGTAAAGCATTTTAGAGCTGATTCCTACACTAGTTTCAGGCTATGGAAGGTAACATAAACAGCTTCTATCTTGGGTGTGTTTTCCGGGGCAGAATATTGCAATAAGGTTTTCACACACAAACTTATATTTACATAATGCTATATGAGCTTTGCTGGGAGTACCAAGAACTGTCAGGTTCAAAAGTCTTTGCAGGTTCTCTCACTTGTATTTGCTTGAAAGAAACACAATCATTAGAAATTATCTAGTTCAAAAAATATATCAAAGTGTATGGGAAGACATTTGAAGAACAGAAAAAAAAAAGAATAAAGGAAGTGTCTGTGAAGATGCCACAGGATTCTTTTGCTGTGGTAGTCTTGTGAATTCTGGTCCAAGTACTTTGTGGCTGGATGTTTTTGTATTGTTCTACTTCTCTGGCACAGATAAGTTCAAGAATGATAAAATGCTTTGGATGAAATAGTTCTGGGGTGCTAGATGTTTTAAAAAAAAGGTGTTGAACAGTGCTGACTCCAAACATTTATTTTGGTATTTCTTGCCATCTTAGATGTAAAATACTCTGTTACATGGACTAATTTATCTTAAATAAATATTTACTTTTTCTTTCTGGAATTGGTGTCTTTGAAGGAGTTTCTAGAGGTCTTTCAATAAAGATCAGCAGCTTTTATCCCATATATTTTTGGTTTAAACAGAATAGTAATTTCACACTCCAGTTTACAAAAGGCCCTAGGCAAGTCCCCATACCATTTTATAAATAGGAATATATTGTCACTATACTTTCACTGGACTGTGTCCTGAATTAAGCACTTTTTTTTCTGTATAGATTTTATTTTAAATCTTCACTAGACAAAAGTAATATCACCCCAACTTTGATGTTGATAGTAGAATAGTGAAAAGATAATTTGGCTCTTTCCAAGTGGTACTCTATTGCCTTAAATTATTTGGTGTGTTTTTTTGTTTTTTTTTTTAAAATGAATCGGGGGGAGATCCCAAAGTACAGGAATTATAGTTTTAAGGGAATGGTATAAAAGTTATTTGGATTGTCATGGAGCAAGGACAGGTTTTTTGTTTTTTCCATCACAGTGACTTTGTGATGTAAATAAATGTTTAGAAACAAAGAAAGAAAGATGGAAGATAGATAGTGAAGTGCTGCTGGGTAGGAACCTCCAATAACTGTCTTTTCTCAAGTGCAAGAGCTTAGAATATCTGTCTGAAGTGATGCTGAGAGACTTGGAGGAGTTTGCTCAGCATCATGCTGTTACCCTGTCTTCCCTTCTTCAGACTGTACAGGTCAGGATGGCTTTACTGAATGTAGGGCAGTCTAGATTCCACTTCTACAGAGCAAGAGTGGGTGAACTTCCACTAGGTACTGCAATACAACATGCTTTGTGACTTCAGTTTACTTAAATACATATTATACAGTGATTTTAAAATATGTAAGGAAAAAAGAGTTTTAATCCAAAGCAGCACCTGTGGGATTTCCCTGTGATATTGATGTATGAAGAGTATAATGCTGTTGAAATGGCAAGATGCTGGGGAGTGCTGAGAACTGCACACCCAAGAAATTTGTAATATTGTTCGGGCTCACCTGAATATTTTTAGTTGTAAGGTAACACAGCTTACATCTAGAAATTGCCTGAATTGTTGCATGGTTTTACTTGAATGAATGTGTCTCTTGAAAATAAAAGATTGACAGATCTGCTTTTCTAAGAGTATGCATTTCTGCTTGTCATTTGTTACTCTTCACTCCAAAGTTTCATGTGTGGGGAGCAGATATGGTGCTGTTCTGACCAAATGCATGCTGTGAAGAGCTCTAACAGAAGGGGGATTAAAACCTTTGAGAAACAGTCATCAGCTATCTCAGAAGAGTGAGCATTCTGAGCAGAACAATTGCAGAGTAGGGCAGTGTAACTACACATAAACGATGTAGGAATAGAATAAACATCCCACCAAGTTCTTTTCTCTCCACTTGAATCACAACAGAAAGTCAGTCCTACAGAGAGAATTCTATACAAATAGAGATGGCTTAGTTGGGTGTAATACCTGTGTAATACTGGTTTAGTCCTCCAACATTTTGTGTGCATCTAAGATGCTTGTAAAATAAATTTTCCTCTGCTTTTTTTATCAGTGTCCCAAAACTACTGAGATGTCTACCTACATTTGAGTCATTAATTATCTAATAGACTACGAAGATAATTACTTGAAATGGCTACTCAGTTGTCATACTCCATTTAGAGACAGATTATTTCACCTTTAAAGATGTTGAGTAATACTGAGATTAGTTCCGCTGATGTCATGGGGTTTAATTGTGGAGTATGTTGCCATCATGTGAATGAAGGTGGAAGGCTGAATCCTTTGATCCAGTTACCTCATACCTTGGAATGATCTGTAGAATAACGGAAATAAAAATCTCAAAGGTGTATTTTAAATCCAGTGTGAATGTCACTTCTTTCACATGGAAAGTTAAGTGCTTCCACTCCAGCTTTAGCCAGGCTAAGAGTTGAGTCATAGCGAAGCATATTCAAAGGCAAATCACTTAACTGCAGCTCCTTTCTTTTCAATAGTGATCAACAAAGTGGAATAAGTATGCAGAACCATATGTAAGCAGCTTTGCTTTTACATAAATTGTGCTGTTGATAGAGAAAGATGAATTGTGGTGCCCTTCAAAATTCATAAGAACTTAAAATATACCAATGCTTTAAGTTCATTTTTCATTGCAGTTCTCGGAATTTGCTACCATTCTTTAAACGAACCTTAATTTTCAGTAATTTTCACCTGTAGCACTGTGTGTATCATAGAATTACACTTCTATATTTAAATGATCCTATATTATTTTTCTATTTCTATCACATACATTTGCAATTCCTACATGACAGAAAATTAATCACATTGTAGAGGTCATACCTGTCTATAGTTAACAAGAATTTTACTTACCCATAAAAACTGTATCTCTTCAGAACAGGGCCAATAAAGAAGAGCTGGTCTGTGCTGTAAGCCTTTGTCCTTTACAGCTAGCAAGCTGTGACAAGGGAGGGGATATTTTATAGCCTTCAAGCTAATGAGCAGACCACAGCATGCTCCCTCTCTTCTCTTTCTGTCTTTTTCTGTGACCCTGTTCTTCAAATGCCTCTAATACTCCATAATGACTTAATCCTCTGCCACTGCTGTGTTTCCAGTTCTTAGATGTCGTTAACAGAAATGGAAACACAGTGATTAGTGTGCAGGGAGACAAACTTTCAGATCTTCAGAAGAACTTCCATTGTTTCTCTCTGCTGTCATTTAGAAGAGAGACCAACACAGGGCTACC
>VYZU01086024.1:0-71387 GCA_013401355.1 Ceyx cyanopectus | reverse complement strand
AGCCATTGACCACCACCCTCTGGATGTGACCATCCAGCCAATTCCTTATCCACTGTACATTCCACCCATCAAATCCATATCTCTCTAACTTGGTGAGTAGGATGTTGTGGGGGACCGTGTCAAAAGCCTTGCAGAAGTCCAGATAGATCACATCAACAGGTCATCCTTTGACCATGGATGTAGTCACCTTATCATAGAAAGCTACTAGATTCTCACAATTTCTTCAGAGTTGTTTTCTGTCTAATGACCCTTCGGTTTGGCTTTCACGAAACAAGAAAAAACAGTCTATTTTTCCAGAGATTTGTGTAGATTTTAATGGATTTTCTAAATGGTGAAAAACAGTCCCTCCAGTAGTGTGAATTTCAATTAATTTCTGTTGAGAATCCTACAGCTGGACATTTACTACTGGTTATGAGTGATTATAATAGAGTAATATCTCTTACGTTCTGTAAGCTCAACTATGACAAAACTGCCTGAAGTGCAGTGTTCGTAGTCTCATTTTCTGGGATTGGAATGGCATAACTATTGGATTTTCTCTTCCAGAGGAGATAACAGCCTGAAGCTCCTCAAGTCCAATGAGCAGATAAGAAGTGCTGTCAGGTCTGCATGTTACAATTCTCTTTAAAAACAAAGACCAAAGCCTTAGTACACCCACCAGAAACAAATACACCCATTTCATACCCAGAATGCCAGTTCACCTGTAACACAAAATCTAATTTGACATCTTTCTCATAACTACTCAAGATGTTATCCCAGCCCTACCTGGGATAACTTCTGCTGTGCTGGTGGCAGCAGAACAAGATGAAAGAGCTTTGATTTTTCTTTGTGGACAGTTGCAGTTTAATAGTAAGTCAGCAAATTTTGTTACAAGATACATTTGTCACGTGTTTGTTGCTGTCCAGTCACAGGCATTGTTCAGCAACTCTTTTATACTTGCTGGCTTTCCAACAGCAGAGGTCTACCATCTGAAAGAAGAAAAGTCATAATGGTAAGGGCTCATTAGAGCTGAGGACAGTATGGACTGTGACACTCAAGCAAACAGTTCTGATTCCATTCACACATAGTCTCAAATTAGGGAATTTGAAGAGTTGCTGAATGGATCATTGTTATTTCTGCTTTTCACAGACTTCTGTCATACTTGTTCACATGACAAAAAGGTTTTATTTTAATGATGTGGCAGATGTAGCCTGTCTAGATTTGATGGCTCTTGAGCATAAATGTATTAATGAATCTACAGACAGGATTGCACTGATGATCTGCCTCAGAAAACTGTCCTCCTCGGTCTGCAGTGATTTCACATCCAGAAATATTCAGATTGCTATGAATTAATACACTATGAAAGATGTTGTTTCAAGATGAATCACAAGCCTTCTGCCTGGCAAAGCAAAATAGAGGACTATGATGTGCAAATGAGTTCCCATCACACTCTTGAGAGGAGCAGTCAGGCAAGAAGTGGTAATTCAGAAACCTCCAAGCTTGGGATAGATTACTTCCAGAGGCTGAACTGATATGAACTACTATAAAGAGCCACTGGTATGAGCTTTACCTGACCCTAAGATAACTTATAAACAGAAGTACAAAAAAGTCTGGAATGTAACTTTGACACACACAGAGGCCTGTTTTTTGGAATTCCCATGTTCACCAGTCAGATCATCTTTGCTTTCTCACTTTCTCCTCCTTGTCTCTTCTTTGTTTCTGACTCCATAAGATTCCTGTGAAGTAACATGTCCAATATCATACTGAAAAGTACTGTCTAAGAAACATGTTCCGTAATTCCATGGTGTAATTCCCCTTATCTACTGCACAAAGCCTGTCTGTCATTTCAGTTCCTGGGCAAAATACAGTGAAGTGCATGGATCTGTATAATGTAAGAACCCAAACCTCTCACTATTTGCTATAGTTCTTAGAAATATGACATTTGGATAGGTACAAAATCTGGCTAAACTTCATGCTGAAAAATAAGCAGCAACTCAAAAAAAAAAATTTAAACCCCACCCAGATAAATCCAAAAAGATCGAAATAGATTCTTACTCTGGGCTTTATTACCATCCTACATGGTGCTGTGCACAATGCAAAAAAAGGCAAGAAAGGCAGGAGTCAGCAGCAAGATACACAATGAACTATCCCATTCACCATATTTTTTTTTTTCCAATTTTATATCTCTATCATTTTTGCAATGTGCATCTGCACAGCAAAGCCCCTGTCTTTGCAGATGGCATCTTGCCTGCTTCACTCTGGCTTCCATCTGGAAGAACTGCTTTGCATCTGCCTCCAAAACTACAGCCAGCTCTGCTCCAGTTAGTCAGTAACAGGAAACAGTGAGATAGTTCATGCTCTCTTAGATGAGGATCATTTCTATGATCCCCCAGCTTTCAAAAGGATTAGCCTTCAAGCTAAAATCTCTGCTATCTCCTTTTCTGAAAAGAGTTGCTTGGAGCAAACCACTGGCCTAGCTTTGCTGACATTCATATACCAGAGATAGATGGAACTAATGCAAGAAAAATATATTAACTGGATCCGTGACATTAAGGATTGAACTACTGGGATTTTTTAAAAATTCCAGACATCTATAGCTAAATCTTGACAGAGTTAGGGTAGGAAAAACAGAGAATATTGCAAAGTGCTCTACACCAAAGGATTGATCTCACCTAAACCTGAAAGGAAAAGGTTTAATCAAAACTAATCATATAGTCAGAGGAGAGATAGGCATCTTGTTCATCTTATCTTAGTGTGTGGTGAATCACTGACAATCATGCTAAACTATTGTCAAGCCTGGCTAAAATCTGGTTATATGAATCCCAGCCCAAGACAAATCTTGATCACAATTCAGAGTAGGTTGAAGAAATAAAAAACTATTTTTCTAGACCTTAGACTCCTTCTGTGAGAGTGCTGGAGATTACAAATGTCATCAAGATGTGTTCACACCAACTATCCATTTTAGCTAAAGTATTATATAAGTTTCAAATGCAAGTGTTCAACTATCTAAGTTACAGAGAAGTTACCTTCCTTGGGACATATGAATATGACACTATTAACCTTGTCCTTGGACCACAGGGAAAAGTCTCTCTTTGCAGTTACTTGTAATTGTCTCCTTAAAGCTCCCCTCCCACTCTTCTGACATGGATGATGGCATATCTAAAGGAAATCTTCTTGCTGACACGTGTGGGCCTACTGTCTGCTAAACACACGGGTTGTGTTCAGCATAAGGATAAACTTTGACTAATTAAGGCTTATAAACTATCAGCCACGGATAGTACCAATTTTAATGTCTCCTTGCATAAATCTGCATATGGCTGGGAGAACAGGAGCCAAACACAACCAAGAAACTTTCATTAACAATTGTCCAGAACCTAAAGCAGGTCTTTTAAGAAGGTTGGGTTTTATTTAGATTTTCCCCATTCATTTAAAAGCATGCATCTTCTGTAACTTCTTGGGTTTTGACATTTCTTTTCCTGCATGTTTATCAGTTCTGAAAAATCCCTAGCAAAACTTCTATATTAACAGACAGGTTGGAAGTTAAATTTAACCTGGCTATTCCACTTCAATTTTGACCTATTGTGTGCATACGGATGATTCCCACTGATCTTCAGTTGTGGATAGGTGTTTATCTTTTGCTGTGATCTTTATTTTGCTGTCCCTTTTCCTGTGTCTCAGTGGGAGTTTCTGCTGGTCACCTCCAACCTGGTATCCCATCTTGCGAGTAAATATGGTTTTGAGTTGACATGCAGGTATTAAGTTAATAAGTGAAGGCAGTGTGGTTTGAACAGTGATTATGACACAAAAAGTAAATTGCCCCCTTCACCCTGCAGAAGCACTTACACTTTCTACAGTCTTTTCTCCAGGAGTAGAATGGGAGGCCCATACCTTCCACAGGCAGGACAGAAAGGCTCACTTTAAACAATCTCCAAAGCAAAATGTAATTTTCAAGTGCACAAAGCTGTATTAGCACTGACACTGTATTCCAACTTCACCATTTATATTCCTGTCTGTAGCGCAAAAGAACCACAGAATATGAAACAGGGCTAAAAAATGAGATTGCAAGTAACAGCTCCAGCAAATTGAAAACTTATGGGTCAGAAATAACTCCTTCCTTTTCTCTGCTGTGGACTATTATCACTGTCCTACAGCCTATGTCATTTGATATTATACTCAGTATTTTACAACCAAAAGGCTGACAAACAAAACAGTGAAATGGAAAAGAAATACAAAGTAAGGAATGTTTTTTATTCTTTCCTCAGAGGCTAATCCCACTCAAATATGATGGAAGGCATTTATGGAATGATTATGCATTCAATACAGTTGCAACTGCTACCATTCATATTATGCTGGGCTTATTTTATGTGGATATTGATGTCACCAGCAGAACCTTTCCAACAGATTAACAAACATTATTGCTTAGCTCTCAATTTATTTATGAAACTTTTTTTTTTTTTTATCAGCACCTTACCTAATGATACATTTTATTTCTCCTGCATTATACAAGCCGCCTTAGGAACAAATGTTTATACTGGATTAACCCTGAGGAACCAATAAATAAGAAATGAAGCCAAATTCTGCTAGACTGCAAAAGCAGATGCACAATGAAAATGCTGATTGTTAAAAAAAAAGGGGGAGGAATCCTTGGAAACTCACCTTAATAAAATCTATAAAGGGGAATTATAAAATATGCATCTGTCCACAGTCTCATATTTATATCAATTTAATACAATTTTGCCTCGGTGATATCTGTGTACTGGATTCCTGCCTCTGGTAGATATAAAACATGGAACTGAGATATAGATAGGACTTATCTCCTCCAGGCAGCTGGAGTGGAATAAAAAAAGGTTTTTCAGTTCTGTGCATGTCTGTACAGAAAACAGCACATTTGAAATGACAGGATGATTGTATTTTAATGGGACAAATTCAGGATTAACTAACACTGAACAGGTGTCAACCCCAAAGTGTATCACAGTTATCACAGCCTCTGAGCATTAATATGAACTGAGCATTTGTTCTATTGCTGCAAGAATCTGGTGCATCAAAGCTGCCAGTCATGAGCAAACTTTCCCCAGTAAAATCAGTGCTGTTACTCAGCAGCTGAGTTATCCACACTTGTGGGCAAGGGTGAGTTTACAGACATAGTGAAAAGGACTCTGTCCTCACATAACACAACCCAGAGTCTCCTATGCTACAGCTCAGATAAGAAGGATCAAGTCTCTGCTACTCTGCAGGTGCTCTCCTTCACCAGACAACATCAGCACAGTGTTCAGATCCTTGCCCTAAATCCATGCCAAAAAACTTAGCCCTCTATTTTTGAGACAGCCTCTGGTACAAGTTGACAACATTAAGGAACACAAACCCAGTCAGGTAGCAGCTTCTGTAGTGCCCAGCCATCGGCTCTAGCTCATGCCATGGCAGAGGTGCAGGACCACACTCAAGCCCTTTGTACAGTAAATATGGTATGGGAACACTTGCAGGAGTCCCCCATAGTAAAAAGGGGACCTAAAGGGTAGCTGCTGGGGCTGTCTGGATGGTGTGAAGAGAACATTTAAAGAAATGTGTAAAAAAACCTTCCATAAAATGAGATTGGTATCCCTTGACTTCAGTAAAGCTTTTGATACTGTATCCCATGGGATCCTCACAGCCAAGCTTAAGAAGTGCAGATTGAGTGATTGTGCAGTGAGGTGGATTGGGAAATGGCTGAAAGACAGAGCCCAGAGAGTTATACTCAATGGAGCTGAGCCTTGCTGGAGGTCTGTGACTAGTGGCATCCCCCAAGGGCCAGTGCTGGGTCCAGTATTATTCAATGACCTGGACGAGAGGTTAGAGTGCTGATGACAGCAAACTGAGAGGAGTGGCTGACTGACACAGCAGCAGGCTGTGCTGCCATCCAGAGAGACCTGGACAGGCTGGAGAGCTGGGCAGGGAGAAATTTAATGAAATTTAACAAGAGCAAGTGCAGAGTCCTTCATCTGGGGAGGAACAACCCCATGTATCAGTCCAGGCTGGGGGCTGATCTATTGGAGAGCAGCTCTGGAGAAAGAGACCTGGGGGTCCTGGTGGACAGGGGGATGGTCATGAGCCAACAATGCGCCCTTGCGGCCAAGAAGGCCAATGGCATCCTGGGATGCATTAGGAGGAGTGAGGCCAGCAGGTCAAGGGAGGTTCTTCTCCCCCTCTACTCTGAATTGGTGAGCCCCCATCTGGAATACTGTGTCNAGTAAGTTGGAGCACAAGAGTTTTAGGGTAAACACAAGGAAAAACTTTTTCACAGTGAGGGGGAGGGAGCTCTGGAATGGGCTGTCCAGGGAGGTTGTGGAGTCTCCTCTGAAGACATTCAAGACCCGCCTGGATGTGTTCCTGGGTGACTTAGTCTAGATGATCTTGCTCTGGCAGGGGAGTTGTACTAGATAATATTCTAGGTCACTTCCAATCCCTAACATTCTGTGATTCTGTGAGAGGTTCATAATGTCACTTCACTCAACTTCTTTTCAATGATTCAATGTACTGAAAATGTGCCTCCCTTCAATTCAGGCAATTTTATATTATACCCTATGTTTTTTTCATTTGAAATGAATAAAATATTACATCTCTATTAATAACTAAATAACTTCAACTTGTCTAATTCAAAAACTTTTAGAGCATTAGTAATAGAGTAATAGCAGTGTCTGGTAATAGACCTGCTCCACCCGCTTCTTCTAAATAATGGAGTAATGTTTTCAGTACAGCGTTTTAAAGCTGGATTTGCCAACAGACATTGTTTCTCATCACGTGCTATGGTTAGGATTATGCAGATTTGCATTTTCCTCTGCAGTCCCAGTCCTGAAGCCCAGTGGTAGGGAAGCTGCCGTATTAGCTGTTCTAACAGTGCCAGGGAAATGATTGTGACAGTGGTCACTGCAAGTAGCACAGCAATCAGACGTAACTGGACATGAAGGAACGCTTGAAGCGTGTCACAGCTTATTTTTAACTCACTACCCTGCCCTACTTATTCATTACTTTTGATGCAAAGTACCAAATCTAAAATCATTAGTCTATAATTATGACCTTGTATTATCAGAGGACAGAATTTGCATATATTTCTGTAACTGCATGTCTTCCTTCTCTTCCTTTAGTTTATTGTATTTACTATACATATATATAAATTATTCTAAAAAGATTTAAACACTTATTCTAAGAGAAATGAAGAGTATAACTCCATTTGTCAAGTAAACAGTGATTCTGGAAGTGTTGCTAACACAGAGAAGTCTATCCATATGTGTGCTTTTTAAATTGATCCCCACTCTGTTCCCACTTCAATTATTTAGGCAGAGAAACCTTCCTGGATTTTCTTTTCCATGTTTTAAATTTTCACTGCATTAATTAAACTTACTGTGCTTTCACCAGTTCATTGAATATGTGCATATTCATACATATACTGATAAACAAATTGAGTTCATTCATCCCATGTATCCTCTCTGACCTCTCAGCTCTATAATTAAAGGATTTCCTTCCAGCCTGCATGTACGATGCAAATAAATGTTTTTGTGCTCAAGTCTAGAGAGCCATTCCTTTCTCATTAAAATGGCAAAGCTATTGGCTCACCCAGGCAGCGAACATGCTTAGGGAGTTGGAAAAGGCCTACTACAAGGAGCAGAGGAAGGCACATTAGCAGAATATCAAAGCTGCTCAGTTATCAAATAGTTGTTAGCAAAAGGTCCACTGTGGTCAGGCATAGTGCTATATCTCTCACAGTTTGGCTCACCAACCCACTGAAATTCAAACTGTATTTGGAAAAATACCTATTAAAACTCAACCAATATTGACTGAGGATAGAGAGTGTTCATACACATTCAATGTGTGACTGTTTGACACTAGCCACTGCTCAAGCTCCCCAGACCAACATGAATAGAAGCACCACTTTGCTGTCCCAGGTCCCACCTGGTGAACAAGCCCCTCCACCATCAGGGTGCTGGGTGTTCCCTCTGAGCCACGTGAGGTCCAGTCCTGATCAGCCGGCAGCAAGGCAGTGATGTTTTCACCTGTGGTAAGGCTATGACTGTGCGTGACTTCAGTCCCAGCTGCTTGACACCTTGATTTATAGTGAAGCATGTTCTCTGTCACAACAACATGAAGAACAGAGATATTCACGAAGATGATTCATACCCTGAAATCCAGCACTCTGCCTCAGTGACAACCCTGGGCAGGTATGTATCAATCATGGGCATTAACTGCTACTCAACAGGCTGAGGGGTCTGATTTACTTCATGTCACTGCAGACATGAAAAGCCACTAAGGCTGTGAAGAAAGAGAATAGTGAAAGAAACTATGACTGGCATGTTTTCAGCTTGAATAAGATTGCTTTAGGAGAATACTTTAGTACCCTCACAACCCCACAAAATCAATGCATAGAATAATTCAAGGGCACAGTGCTATCACCTTTGGGAAATTTTGTGCTCTCCAGTAAGAACTCAATATATACTTCAATATTTATGGGAAGAGAATGGTCTGTAAGGCAGGTTACTGGTGCGTGAAAATTTGCAAGTTAATGCAAGTTTACTTTAAGTTCAATATGGATGGAAATAAAGGGAGGAATTGACTGTAAAAAAAAAAACCAACAAAAAACACAAAAACCTTCTAGCTTCCTTAAATTCAAGCTTTTTAATAATTTCTACATTTACCTAAACCAAAAGTTTAAAAGCGAGGTGACTTTACAGAAGGTTTAAGAAAAAAAAAACAAACAACAGAAAACAAACAAAAAACTAATATGTCAATTTTCAAATTAAAAAATATTTTCTGTTTTTTAGAAAATATATCTTTTATATTGAAAATATGGGCATCTTTGTAAGTGAAAAATACATATTAAATTTAGAAAGGAGAACAAAATTAAAGATAAACATAATGCCAAATCAAAAACATTTGCCAGCTCCTGGTATGGTTATACAGATTATCCACATTGACAGTCTAAAAATGCCTCATTTGATTCTCCCACTAATCATCCACAAAAGAAAGATTTACTGATGACAATCCCTGAGTTTAATCTAGTACACTGTAATCCACTCCCTTTTAGATGTCTTGATTTATACTCAACCACAAAGATCAACACAGAAGATCTGCAGCATAAATCAACCAAGATCAGACCATTTTTTAAAAATACCCCAATAACCTCAAGCCACAGGAGAAGCAGAAACCTTAAAATGAATTATCTTGGCCTCCTAACTGCCATGCTTTATTTAGGGTCTTGGTGAAGACATAAGAACACACAGCTGAAGAAGCATTCCAGAAGCACTAGCCAAGCATTCCATCAGTTCCACAGATTAATTTTTTATCTCATATTCAAGTTCATTTCTTCCTTTCTCACCCTCAGTTCAAGAAAAATAAGTAATTCCAAGCTGTCAATCTTCATTCCCATTTCCTTCAGGAATCTCAATACAGTTACCACAGTCTAGAAATACAGAGCACTGGGGTACAAACTTTGATGCCAATGCTTCAAGTCCAGGGTCCCTCCTATTATCACGTCCCTCAAATCTAAAGTTTACCCAGTCACTTAGAACAGTCATCAGTGAGACTCAAATATGCCAGTAAATAACATTAGGCTTAAACCCAAAGGTTTGTCTAGTGTCCTTGTTACCAACATTGCTTTCTCCCAGGTCCCACTCCCATGGTAACTATATCTAATGACTTCCTGCAGTGTCTTTGCCTTTTAACTTCAGGGCTAATTGAGAATATCACAGGTTTGGACCATTCTTTCTGCAGATAAGTCTCAGCTCAGATAAACATCTAAAATGGAAGAGGTGTCAGGATATGAACACATTGTACTGTGAAATTCTTTCTCTTCTTTGTTCAGCAAATCAGCTGAAATTTGTTCAGCCCTTCAAATCACAAAACAATTTTGAGATCACCCACTAAAGCTGTATCTGGATGATTAAATACCAGTACAAAAATCAGTCCTAAATATAAAGGAATACAATCTCAAAACACAGTCTTCAATCTGGGCATAAACATTTCTTTTAGTTATTCTCTAAGAAACAATAAAACATCCATACTATATTAAAATTATTCTAACTACTCTTTTAAAACAACCCAGGTTTCTGAAGACACTCAGCATGTGCAAACTCCACAACCGTTTGTAGAATGTTTAAAACAGTTCTGTAAAAAGGTAATTAANAAAACCAACAAAAAACACAAAAACCTTCTAGCTTCCTTAAATTCAAGCTTTTTAATAATTTCTACATTTACCTAAACCAAAAGTTTAAAAGCGAGGTGACTTTACAGAAGGTTTAAGAAAAAAAAAACAAACAACAGAAAACAAACAAAAAACTAATATGTCAATTTTCAAATTAAAAAATATTTTCTGTTTTTTAGAAAATATATCTTTTATATTGAAAATATGGGCATCTTTGTAAGTGAAAAATACATATTAAATTTAGAAAGGAGAACAAAATTAAAGATAAACATAATGCCAAATCAAAAACATTTGCCAGCTCCTGGTATGGTTATACAGATTATCCACATTGACAGTCTAAAAATGCCTCATTTGATTCTCCCACTAATCATCCACAAAAGAAAGATTTACTGATGACAATCCCTGAGTTTAATCTAGTACACTGTAATCCACTCCCTTTTAGATGTCTTGATTTATACTCAACCACAAAGATCAACACAGAAGATCTGCAGCATAAATCAACCAAGATCAGACCATTTTTTAAAAATACCCCAATAACCTCAAGCCACAGGAGAAGCAGAAACCTTAAAATGAATTATCTTGGCCTCCTAACTGCCATGCTTTATTTAGGGTCTTGGTGAAGACATAAGAACACACAGCTGAAGAAGCATTCCAGAAGCACTAGCCAAGCATTCCATCAGTTCCACAGATTAATTTTTTATCTCATATTCAAGTTCATTTCTTCCTTTCTCACCCTCAGTTCAAGAAAAATAAGTAATTCCAAGCTGTCAATCTTCATTCCCATTTCCTTCAGGAATCTCAATACAGTTACCACAGTCTAGAAATACAGAGCACTGGGGTACAAACTTTGATGCCAATGCTTCAAGTCCAGGGTCCCTCCTATTATCACGTCCCTCAAATCTAAAGTTTACCCAGTCACTTAGAACAGTCATCAGTGAGACTCAAATATGCCAGTAAATAACATTAGGCTTAAACCCAAAGGTTTGTCTAGTGTCCTTGTTACCAACATTGCTTTCTCCCAGGTCCCACTCCCATGGTAACTATATCTAATGACTTCCTGCAGTGTCTTTGCCTTTTAACTTCAGGGCTAATTGAGAATATCACAGGTTTGGACCATTCTTTCTGCAGATAAGTCTCAGCTCAGATAAACATCTAAAATGGAAGAGGTGTCAGGATATGAACACATTGTACTGTGAAATTCTTTCTCTTCTTTGTTCAGCAAATCAGCTGAAATTTGTTCAGCCCTTCAAATCACAAAACAATTTTGAGATCACCCACTAAAGCTGTATCTGGATGATTAAATACCAGTACAAAAATCAGTCCTAAATATAAAGGAATACAATCTCAAAACACAGTCTTCAATCTGGGCATAAACATTTCTTTTAGTTATTCTCTAAGAAACAATAAAACATCCATACTATATTAAAATTATTCTAACTACTCTTTTAAAACAACCCAGGTTTCTGAAGACACTTAGCATGTGCAAACTCCACAACCGTTTGTAGAATGTTTAAAACAGTTCTGTAAAAAGGTAATTAAAAGACTGTTTTCACGTAAACTCCAAGCACAAAGCTTTTCAGTTAAAAAAAAAGAAAAAAGAAAAAAAGAAAACAACTAACGAACAGGATTGTATTGAGCAGTACATAAATGTACATAAATGTACACTACTCAGTCATGAAAGCCAGATATGTGCAGGGTTTCTAAGAGGCGGATGAGCTTTTCCTGAAGATCAGAAATGCTGTATTCATAATTACTGATAAAGTGACTGATAAATTAAGTACTAGAGAGACATATTAATTCTTCTAGTGCCTGATCCAATTCTCATTTAAAACTCCCATTAGTAACATTAATGTGCATTGCAATAGGTATCTCATCTATTTCAGTCTTTCCACCCATTATGCTTTAGGGAGAGCTGATTGAATGCTGCAAAGAGAGTGAGCGCATCTTGGAAAATATTAATTTGCACTTTGAAATGAATTTATTGTGACTGTTCTAGTTTGCCAGCTGGACAGCAGGGAATTTTAAGCAGAAATTGGACATCATTCAACAAAAGCAAAATTAGGATGGTATGATATTCCCTAGGAAAGCTTTTCTGCTTATTTACAAATCCTTTCAAATAAAAATATTCTCTAAGTCTGTAATGTGCAATAAAAGGAGTAGTGTTTTTCAATTTGATATCATACATCAGTTAAGAATTATTAACTACTTTTAAAGTGTCACAAACCAAATACTATTCACATAAATAATTTGATTAATGTAGGCAAAGAGCAAAAACCTGCAAATCTGAGGTGATCTGTCAGTCAGTTTGCAGCTAGAAAGTAACAAAATTCACTAAACCACCTTTTCATTTCAAAGCCTTCTTAGATAACTTGAAAACTCCAGAAGAGGCCCCCAATATTCACCATGAAGGAGAAAACACGCTGCACATCAGCTGTCATGTTGGAAAAAGGTAGAGCAATCTCACTAAATTAATTCACCCACTTCTTTTTCATATTTTAATAGCCGCAAAGCTGACTTATCACCTCAAAATTCCTGTATCTTCTCTGTGAACCCAAAATTCCTGGTTTATCAGGCTCACTGAAAAAAACAGGAATAAATTTCTAAGAGAAAATTCCTTCTGTATTCAGTGGTTGAAGAACAGGAGGAAACATTCCAAAACATCACGACATATCAGTTGACACCTGTTAACTGAAACATTTGTGGGACTGTCCTTGTGACAACGCAAGGCATATGTCAGCCTGCATACTCTTCTTGCTTAGCACAAGCTCACTTTTCCCTGGTTTATCTCATAATAAAATTCGAGGGCTAGTCTACCTCTTTGTTTCAGTCTTCTGTGCACATGTAAATAGTTTCATCCTCCCAACATTATTCACCAATTGCATTGTGTCAACCAGTTCCTCAGTTGACTGGAAGCAACACTAATCCTATTTCAATATTTGTCTAAGCCAAGACCAAAAATTTAGTATGGTTAGGGGCACTGTATTCATAACTCAGTTTCCCAGTGGACCTAGGCAGTATGTGTGCACAGCAGGGTATCCTTAAGGATAAAAGAAAATCTGTCAGAGATGATAAAAGGATAGATTTTCATCTCCATTTTTGGAAACCTGCAAAATAGACTTCTGAGAGGGATGTCTACCAAGTCTGGCAAGTCTTTGCTGCTCTGCCTGCAGGCACACACAGTACTACTGCCTGGCTCTGCCTTGCTCTGCAGATGCTTTTAGCTCTCTAGTGCAATTAATTTTTTTTAACCAGAAATATGTGAACCAAGTGCTAAGCATTGCTGAGTCTCTTGAATCTCCTCTAAGACATCCCTGCGGGAACAATAGTATTGCTGCAACAATGTCATGGCTGGCAGCTGTGGGGGGCGCGCAGGAGGAGGGCTTTACAGCATCTGAACTGCTACATGGACAGATGAAAAAGGGACACCAGTTAATTTCCATCTTCATGTCCTACAGTGCCCAGATCCTGTTCTCTTAAAACACAGTGAAATAAACACTTTAAACCAATATTTCAGCAAACCTTCTAGCTCAAACCTCAGCTGGTGGCATAATGCAGTGTGCTGAGGGCCAGGGCTAGCAATCAACTGATGAGTTGGCAAAGAGAGTAATGACAGAGGTGCCTGCTAGGGCAATGACACTCTGGAGAACAGAAAGTAAAGGTGTTCAGACATACAAACACAGCTCAATTTATTGACAAATGAATCATGGGCAAAGTTTAAAAAATGAGAATATAAAACCCCATTCACAGTATTTAAAGACTCAGAACACTGCATATGTAAATGCTTTTAAATGCTTATAGAGAAGATAGCAAATAGCTTAATATTTCTTTTAAAGTCTTCTATTTTCTCCTTCTCAAATTTTGGACACCTCCAGACTCAGGAACTCAAAGATGGAATTTACATGAAAATTAAAAAGCATTTTACATGTTCAATACATGTCACTTTTCAAGTTACTTTCATGAGGGTGGAGGATGTCAAATTGACAGCTCTGGAGACTGGCATTGCTATTTAAAGCCAAGGAACAGGGAAAACAAGGTCAGGAACAGGGCAGACGCCTGCCTAAATGTCCTCTTGTTTTCTCCCTTCACTGCCTCCTCTCTGTCTTGCCCACATTCCCTAGGGGAGCAGCAGTCGTTGCCTCTCTGGCTCTCCCTGCAGAGATGCCCACAGAAGAGGTGACAACTGCTGCCAGACACCAGCCAAGCTGGGGCAGATGCTGTCACCCTGCATATTTGGGTATTTGCAGCCCAAGGGTAATCAACCAGCATGCAGTCAGCAATATGAAGAGACTAAGAAATGTAATAGAGAAGTTTGGGATTATTTTTCCAGCATAATGACCATCAA
Source organism: Ceyx cyanopectus (assembly GCA_013401355.1). NCBI lineage: Eukaryota > Metazoa > Chordata > Aves > Coraciiformes > Alcedinidae > Ceyx > Ceyx cyanopectus. Next base: position 56,901 of record VYZU01086024.1, on the reverse strand, counting down.
AATGGTCTGGGTTGAGCTGTTGTCAGGCTAGAGGCAGAAAGGTGTAGAAATGAGGATATTATAATTTACTGCACAGGACTGGAGAGTGAGGATGCAAGAGCAGTTGAATTAATCATTAAGGAATTATCATGGCACAGGAGTAGTATATAGGACAAATCGACAAGTTTATCATAAATTCATCTGAAGACGGGGATCAAGGTGAAATATTCAGGTAAGACTAAAAAAGTTTTACAAGCTTGAACCAGCACAGCCTACACAGACCAGTGATTTAATCTCTAGAGTCACATTCTGGGGAGGAAAACTTTGCATACATGCAAGACTGTGAACAGTTGATTCAATTGTCAGCTCTGCTTGAATATCTTAACATCTCATTTTGGAGATGCTTTTGCTTTATTTTTAAATTTCAAGAGTAGACAGTAACATCTCGAATATAGACAAGGCTGTCTTTTATTTTTATTTACAAATTGAAGCAAGACAATAAACTGTAATAAACTGCTAGGTAATATAGACCTGGGGCAGTGGCTACCATAAATTGGTTAGACCAGACAATGATCATTAAATCAGAGATAATGAATGCAAGAGATCTGAAGGCTCTTGAAAGGCGTTAATGACAATGTCAATACAAATGCTGAAACTGGAAACTATACCTAAGATTTGGAGCTTTCTTTTGAAGGGCAAGGCCTTGATTACATGAACTTTAAGCTAACGAGTTGGACTTAGTTTACATGGAAATTGAAAATACAAATGAGATAAAATAATAAAACTACTATGATTTCACAATGAAATGAACTAAATAGGATACATATTTACACAGCACTGCTTGTTCAATCCAGTAATGTTACCTGGTTAACAAATAAAAGGGAAAAATAGGTGATCCAGTCCATCTGGGGGTTCCTTGAAGAAGGTCCATCTAAAAAAGCTATTAATAAAAAAAAGATGCAAAGCAATAGTATTGTCATGGTTGAAAACTGTCAAAGAATCCAGTACAAAAGCCACCAAATTAAAAAGAAGTTATCTCAGGAAACCTGGAATCAGACTCAAAGAAAGGTGGAAAATCAAGCTCAGTAATTCATATCTCTTGCATAACCTTGATTTTAGTGGAAGCACCTTGAAAATAAGCCAGCTTAAATTTAAAGTTGGAAAAGATAAGTGAATGGACATTGGTTTTGCAAACCTTCAAATGTATCTAGAGATCAGCCATGAAATCCTGTGAAATGTATACATACCTTTATGCAAAGAGTTGGTCATATTCTTTTATACTTTGCATGCTTCAGCTGGCTCATCCTCTAGTCACAATGAGGGTCACTGTACCTGCCTTTAAAAATGTGGCTTTATCCTTATCCAACACCATAAGAAAAACTCTCATGGCTTCTTTGGGATTTACTTTTTGCTCTTTTTAGAGCAACCCATTTAAAAGAGGAAAAAAAAGGCAAACCATACCACATGGAAATCTTTCAATTTGGCCGTTCCAGCAGTGCTTGCATGAGGCTGTGGAGGGACAGGAGGAGCAGATGGAAGGGGAATGCTCCCAACAAGCCCAGTAGCAACCAGAGCCCATGTTGGGATGGGAGGAGCTCCCCTCCAGGCATGCAGCACAGGTGCTGCCTCAATACAAGCCTTGTTTCCCCAGCAGATGGATTCCTAAGCAGACAGGATAAATAGAAGGTTATCTGTCAGACTGTGCTTTCTCTCCAAGGACGGGAAAGGAAGACTTTTAAAGTTGTGCTGAAGGCAGCAGTGACTCTACCACTTGGTGAGTAAGAAGTGTAACATTAGTGTGAAAACCGAAGCCAAAGAGGGGAACAGGAAAGGGGAAGTGAATGAGTCAGAATAGTTATTGTGGGGGTGTATCAATATTCATAGAAAAAAATCCCCAGGCTTCAACTGACTCTATGTAGTAGTATGAGATAGGTTTGTTGGGTTGTTTGTTTGGTTTTTTTTTTAACACTAATCAGGAAATCTGTCTGACAACAAGGACCTGTTGATTCAAACCTTGTGCTCTACAGAGCTACACCAAGTTCTGAAGTTTATTTCCTATTAACTCTGTGCTATTGCCTGAAACAGTATATTCTGAAACAGAAATGTTTGCTAACTGCTTCCTTAAAGGCCAGATCACTTTACTTTTTCAGCCTATGATGACTGTTTCTACTGGTTTTTACCTAATCTGCTGTCCTGCAATTAAGGCAAAGTAAATTATAAAATAGGATTTATCATTTGTTTCACGGATCCCAATAGTTCTTTCAATTTCATAGCTGAAATAATTGGAGTTTGCTGAATCTGTTGCTAAGCAATTGAAGCTATCAAAGTTTAAATCTTGAATTATTATCTGTTATTGTCTGTTTTACTGTTTGAAAATATGATGCAACTGAATGGCTCAAAATGTGAGCTGATATATCTAGTTCAAATCCCAAGGGCTTCTTCCAGTCAGAATTCGCCATGATCCATGTGGCACAAGAGTAAGCTCATTTCTAAAAGAGCCAGGTTTTCTTATTGCTAAGCTATCCCTTTCAAAATAGCATTTACCAAAGAGGCTTTTGAGGGCATGGAAGAAACTCTGAATTATAAAATGTATAAAAGTATCATCGAGCATGTTAAATGCTTATTACACAGCATTTATCTTAAGGGGAGGTGTTTTAAAGAGTGGAAAAAACAGCACTTAATGAGCAGACATCTTTTCACATCCAAACATTGTCTTGTCCCGCAAATGGATGTCATTTGCTTATGCCAGCTAAAGATATACTATACTCTGTTTGTGTTTGCAGTTGTGCTTTGTTTCATAAATACTTATAATTCTATTACCCACAAACATTTAATCACCTCTGGCTTAACTTTCAAAGCACATTATCATCACAAGTTCACTTAATCATTTATTTCAGTCTGGGTTTTCAGCAGGAAAATGTCCTCAGGCAGTACAATAATTTTGTGTAGCCACTGATGGAAGCCAGTTTGGGAATTATTGATCAATGATATTTTCATACTGTGCATATTTTCATTTCAGGTTGGTAGGGATGTGGAATTCTGTGCTCTCTTGTGTGATCTGCAAAGATTTATTTATAAGATTTTTTTTTTTTTCAGAAAAAGCTTAGTTCTCTTAATAGTACTTCATATCATGTTTCTGTTTTGATTGAGCTACTTAGTGGCTTTTGAATGTAGTTTTTGATTTTAGAAATACTTTAGAAAACAGAATCTGAGTGGATTTATGGTTTCCTTTTAGTGCGGTCAATGATTTCAGATACATGTGTAAGAATCTTTAATATCGCATATAAACAATACACAGCATGAGGTACATAGTTCTTTATTCTTGTCCAATCTTGTATAGAATAATTCTTCAGTGGAAGATATAGGTACAGTATAAGGTATAGAATATATCCTGGTAAAGAATCATGGCAACATTTGGGTTTTTAAGTGAGATAAATCTATGTGTACAGAAACACTGGGACAGCTGCAGGAAGCTGATGTTTCAGGATTAAATAATCCTGGAAAAGGCTGAGTTTGGTTTGGCATGAATTCACATATCTCAGGCTTTTGTGGCTATATCAGACCAAAAGAACATTAAAAACTATCCCATTAATCAAGTACAAATGTGTGCACAGTAATAGTAGTTAGTAAGGGCTTCCAAGGAAGCAATTTGATGCAAAGGAAACTTCTCTACTAGCTACATTTTCCATCTGCTCATCAACAGCAAGGGACCATAACTCATTTTCCTACAGATATTTTCTCTTTTAGAGTTAGGATAAATACCCAAGTGGTGTAACAGCCTCTTCTTTTTCCTCTCTGTCTGGGATTGCATAAGAGCTCCAAACCCTTTGGAAAAGCAAAAGATGAGATTAAACACAGGTTCAGAAGTTAGTCTTTTCTCACCCATAGTTCAAAACAATTTATTACTGATATCCAAAACATAAGGAATTGAGTAACTCACACAATACCCTATAAGAAAAAGCTGTAGGTCATGGACTGTTAAATCAATTGACTTTTGTATATAGAACTATGGGAAGCTCTGGAGGCAAAAAACAAACACACAAAAATACCTCGAGGTATTTTCGAGGTCTGCATATTGAGAATTTTTTTTTCCCTATCCAGAAGCACGTATGACTGGGAGAGTGATGTTTCCTTCCAGCACAGTGCTGGATACATCAGTGTATGAAGGACAAGATAGGCATCTTTAGGAGGACATTTCAGGAAGTTGCTGTTCCTCTTCTGACAAGGCTTCTCTTTGGCTCCCTTCAGCCCTTCCTCCCTCTGACCCACATGACACACACTAGTACCTGCAGGGGACTACAGGATCTTCTGGCGGCCCATCCCCCTGTTCACAACCACCACTCTGATGTGGCTTTTGGGTATTAAAAGTGGCTCTGGTCCTTGTTGAATTGACTGAAAGCATGGTGAGAATCACCCAAATGCAGGCACAATCAAGTACTTTTCAAGAAATTGACTGTTCAGTGTGAAAGTATTTTTGGGCTGAGTCCAACTGATCAGATGGATTGACTGATGGCAATGCTGCCTATCAGAACAGTGAGGCACCACTCTAATTACCATCACTGTGTAGGTACAGGCTGCCTACTCACTGCAATAATGTTTCTCAATAGGACCTTTATTTTTATAAAAAGAGGCTTTTCTGTGAAGGCTTTCTTGTACATTCATTCCTATAATAATAGTATACATACATGTGGTCTGTTGCTTCATTTTCTTTCCTTTTACTTTTGATGAGGTCGATTTACTAAAATCTGAAATTTAAATATTTATACTGTAGTATTTTTGATTAGCATATTCTTGAAGCTAATCATAATAGGGCTTAGCTCACTTAGTAGATGTGTTAGTAAAATTAATGATGAATTCAGTCACAGGGATGAAGAGGAGGGGGTGAAAAATAATTTGAAATTGTGAAAAGGATAATGCCTGTTACATGGGGACAGACCTAGGGAAAGGTAAATAGAAGACTGCTCTGCTCATTTTCTAATTCAAAGAACAATTTTTTAGGTAATGCACTTTCTGAATATTAAATATCATTATCTCAAGTTAAACTTCCACTAAATTATTTTTCAAAGCTTCCTTTAACAGGAAAAGATTCAGACTGCTTTGTAGAGATAGTTCAAATGTTCAATTAATTGTGTTACCCGGCAGCTGTGACCTAGGATGATGAATCAGTTCTGAATGTCCTCTTCTGCAGTGTCACAATACTGGACAGAAGTCTGGAGTATGCCTCTCCTCAGAAGACTGTCCTTTCAAAGCCCAGAGGTCCAGGTGTTGCACCTCTCAGAGATATAAACCCCTGCAAAGCAGCATTCCCTCAACCGTAAATCCAGAGCACCTACAGATTCCTATTAATATCTTCATTCAGATATTCTTCAAAGCAACAAATTGTACACTTGTGTCTTGGGAGATTAAAAAAACACAAACCAAAACATCTAAAATCCAGCAGAACTTTTGGTACTGTGGTGTAGAACAAGGTAATAGTATTTAGGGGAGTGCAATAAGTGTTGTGGACCTCAGTTTCATTTTAGAAATAGCGTGTTGATGTTGGACCTTCACAGAATCACAGAATGTTAGGGGTTGGAAGGGACCTAGAAGATCATCTAGTCCAACCCCCCTGCCTGAGCAGGATCACCTAGACCAAGTCACCCAGGAACACATCCAGGCGGGTCTTAAGTGTCTCCAGAGCAGGAGACTCCACAACCTCCCTGGGCAGCCCATTTCAGAGCTCTGTCATCCTCACTGTGAAAAAGTTTTTCCTTGTGTTGACCCTAAACTTGTTACAGCAGGAATAAGTTTCAGGCGTGTTCTGTGGTGTGACTGGCATTCACAACAGTCTGCTTGAACCTAAGCCCATTGCAGGTAACAAGAAAAACCAAGACCATGAGAAATATAGTTCATACATCAACAGTCGATAGGGAACAGTCAAGCTTTGGGACACTGTGTACATGTTTCACTGCTGTATAAGATATTTGGCCTTCCATCTTGGCAACACTTAGTACATGGCTTTTGTCAAATAGTTCTGGCACAGACAGATAAACCTTTAGAGTTTGGTTTCTTGGTGAAGTATCTTTTTCATTAAAAATATTGACGTAGTTTTTTGTTTGCCTCTCATTTTTCCTTCATTTATTCCTTCATTTATCTGCTATCCAAATGAAGTTTGAAATTCTGCCAGAACAAATCCTAAGTCCTTTATGCTTCTTAAACAGAGTTACAACTAAACTTCACTTACAAAGCCTTTCCAAATTACCTCAAAATTTACTAATGTTCCTTAGGGGAAATTATGTGTTGGAACTTGGAAGGTGAAACTGAAGAACTAATGATTAATTACATAACCTGTTGGATGAAAACCATGTTTTGTGAGGTTTGCCACTCAACATTGCAGCAAGTTAAAGAAAAACAAACCCACCAGTTGTATCAACTGAAAGCAAGCACGAGATACAAATTAATTGACTTCATTTGGTTTTTCAGGCTGCAATTTATCCTAGAATGATTATAGCAGTGACAGCCATAGTTGGCTTTCCCCAGATTCATTGCTTGTTATCATCCTTCTTTCAGTACTTGGAGGTTTTTCTTGCCAGCTGGTTGCTCTCACATGTCATTCCCTCACCTATTTCACAAGTAGCTTAGATCTATGCTGGATCCTAGACACACTACAGCCCCTTTCTACTCCTTCTCAGCATTTCAGCTGGACTTCAGATTTATTAAGCAATCCTGAACAAATGTAAAAATTCTTAAATACCTTCCAAACAGAGTTTACAGGCAGGAATGGAGGCAGAGTTGCCCTGCTGTGTTTCATTACATTTTTCATTGCGTTCCAAAACTACAATTGATCTTCCCAATGAGGAAATCAAATGATCCTGTATTTTTTTAACAGAGATGCAGTTCATTAATTTCTAAACACTTCTGTAATTATATTCAGAATATAGCTTGGCTGTACTTGGGAGACCAAGGTGATAGATTATGTTCTTATAAAGTTTAATGGAATTTGAGCACCTAATTCCCTAAGGCTTCTTTGACAACTGCATTCAAAGTCATTTCCCAGAGAGATGAAGACGTTTTTAAAGCATTGTCTCTAGTCTATACTTGATATTTTTCTTCTTTCCTTTTGTTGTGGTGGTTGTTATAAATATTCAGTGATTTTATTTTTTTTTTATGAGCCTCAACAGACCAAAAATTATCTTGAAAGAACCCACTTACCTGTATTCACATATTTTAAAACCCTTTGGAGTTTTCTTAAAAGAAATATTATCTGCATTTCTGCATGTCTGTAGCTAGTGAAAATAAATGTTTTACAGCAAATAGCACTTTCACTGAGGAACAAAGGAGTGGAAGAAAGGGTGAGATTGGAGAAGTGATGTATGTTCAGAGAAATCCTATTATGGAGCTCTTGAGAAATACTTGTCTATCCCAACCCAAAATGTCATTAAACTAAATTTGTTCAAGGGTTGATTGTGCAAGATAATGAGAGAACTAAGACTTCACAGAGATAAACAGAGGCTGATTGTTCTCTATTATATTATGTCAATGAAGGGAAAGGGCAAGCAGAACCAATAAAATAACCCTGTAATGTTGCGGTTTGTATTCATGCCTCCAAAGGTGAATTATCTGATGAGCATTTCAGTAACTACATTTCCAGCCTGTGGAAGACAGTAGAAAGAAAAGCCCTTCCCAAAGTGAAAGGTGTCAATGAAATATCTCAATAACAAAGTCAAAAGAGTAGGAGATTAAATCAAAGCAAGGATCTAGCTACAATGGAGGGAGAAAAAAAAAGAAAAAGCAAGATTTTCCTCTCTGTATATTTGTGCTTGTTTCTCAGAACTGTCACTAAATGTACATCACTAAGCCTGATGCACATTCTGCCCATCACAAGCAAAAGCCAACAGGAAGGTCCAAACACAAATACACTATTACAGGGTTACCAGCAGCAACAACCTTTAGTCCTCTCAAGCAAAAGTTCCAATGCATTCTGATATATCTTTTTTATATCCAACTTTACCTTGCAGGCTGGTTTGTACAAGGCAAACATTCCTGTCCCAAAGCATGGGAATTCCAGCATACATTTCAAGATAAAAGGTGTTATTTCACTCTGGGTTTTCAACCATTTATTTGCACAGCTGTTGTGAAATGTGTGCAAGAAATAAGTTCAATAGTATATGGTGTGTACATTTCAGGTTTGAAACACAGGACTTAATGACTCTATTGCAAATCTGTCAGGAGTCCTCAAATTCTTTGGGCTGAAAACCCACTTATTTAGCTCAGCTAGAGATGAATAAGAAACACTGTGTGCAGATTTATGGTCTTTATGAGAGAGGAAGTCCAGTAGATGCTGAACTCAAGTCCATATAATAGCTATCAGTTTATTCAGTTTTGCCTCTTGCTAGACAAAAAGTGAAACATGCCTCTTTAGCAATACTCACAGGGTAATCAATCACTGTGGGAGAAGACTGAACACATTCTGGCCTCCCACAGAAGGTTCAAAGCCACCAGTACCATTTAATGCACATTTTATGCATCTGCTATTACATAGTAGGAAGCCATTTAACAGATGGTTTCATTTTCACTTACATTAGGTATATAAAGTTGTAAGCTTGTTTGTAACAAGTGATAATCGAGTTTGAGCTATAAAAAATAAAGTATATTTATGCCACCCAATTTTTCATTACAAGTTTGCTGCTACTTTAACAAGATGTAAGGTTTCAAATACACAAAGACCCATGTTGGTAGAGACATAGAAGGAACACCATGCAATCCAAGGCCAGGGGACTGATGTTTCTCTAGCTCCTTCTGCTTTAGCTGTGATGACAGTAAAAGCAGACTGAGATGCTCAGAGATTTTTCTGGTCTGAAATTTCAAGTTTTTCCAGGAGCTTACATCAGAGCTGAGTCACCAGGGTTACTTAGAAGACTTAAGAAATATAGTGACTGGAAGTGAGGACCATCACCTCTGAGTGTAAGAGGACAAGGGGCTTGAGAACTGCAAACAACTTCAGACGAACCTAAAGCACAATTTTGAACAAAAATTGTTTATGAAACATAATTTTCATATTTTCAACTTTTTTTGTCCCCAAAAGCTATTTTCATTCTAGATTGGAAGAAAAACATGCCAAAAAATTTCAGCACTTCTTGTCTTCAGTACATTTTGAGTTTTAATCAGCCCTGTCTCCATGGTGCAGTTTGCCCTTGTTCCTTCTCTGTCCCTTTATTATTTGAGGTGTTTTCCAGTGTTATTTGAGGTGTGTTTCCACCCTTAGTTCTTCCACTGGGAGAGATATAAGTAGATTGACAGCAGAAAAAAAAAAATTGAGTTTGAGAATTTAAGCAGATGAATGAACTTTGAGGATAATGCTAACGTTTCTTTTCCTCTTTCTTAATGAGACACAAGATCCTTGTTCTCTAAGATGTCAGTACCACAGATACAGAAGGGCAAGTTTTCATGCACCTCCCCAGCAGGCACCTCTTGGTCTTTCTATTAACGTGGTAAAATAGCTCAGCATCCATGACCTGCCCCGTGGCTGCCCTTCACACCCAGGCTACCAGCCAGGTGGGCAGTGGTGGCCTGGGTTTTCTTCCACATCCAGATGTGGCCTCCCATTTCTGTAAGGACAGAAATGAAACAACTGCTCTAGTGAAATGTCTGTTAATCAGTGTTTTAAACAGAAAGGGCTTTCTGACAGCATCTACCTGAGGGAGCTTAGGTTTTTTGCTGTAGTTATGGTTGGACTCAGTGATAGAGGAGGTCCTTTGCAACCATCATTATTCTGTGATTCTGTGAGCTTAATGTCAGTTCATGACTAAGGCAGTGTAATGAAATGAACAAAGTTAAACATGTTTTCCAAAATTATTGTTATACTCAATAATGAAAACTGAATACTCTTGATATTCTTATAAAACCCAAATTCCTTTGAAATTATTATCAAAAAACTTGTTCTCAATGACTGTTATTTGAGTGAATATTTCATTAAATTATTCCTCACTGCCAGCAACTTCCCACCTTCCAGTGTCCCTCTGTTCATGGAGCATGACACACAAATAAGTTTTTGGTCCACTGCTAACTGATCAGCCATTGATCTGTGCCTTTTTGTCATGTTCAGTTCTTCCCAAAATAAATAATCCATATATAAATTTAAGGATAAGAGTTCTAACTATGAAGTAACAAAGTTATTGTAACATTTTAAGCAAATAAACTATTTGAAAGTGATGACAGAGATTGAACTGAAGCCATTTCTGAATGTAGATGTTTCAATGCCAAATGAAAATAGACTTATGTTTTCTCTTTCTTTTCTTGCTGTTAGCAAGCTTCAGCCAAAGTAAAAACTACTTCCATTGCCTGAGGAAACAACTAGTAGTGAGAAAACATGAAAGATATAGGCACATGGCATTAAAGGGGACATCTCAAGCCATTGAGCCCAGCTACTGCTCCAAGCACAAGCACCATGCAGTCACTCCCACAACCTGATGGAGCTTCGGAGATTTGCTCAGAGCTCTCGTGTGCTTCTTGCAGCCACGCTACAGCTCAGCAGATTAGTTGTCCCAGGGTCACTGCAAGGGTGAGGCCTTGTAATTTTATACTGACTTTCACCCATGACCTCTCTGTACCAGCTTCTTTGTGATCTACCCTCTTCAAGTACACTGCTTTACCTCTCCCTTTCCAGGGTATGTATTTCCTAATGCATTTGTAGACATCTATCCCAACTCCCATCAGCACTCGTATTGGGAGTAGAAGGACCTGGCTTTCAACAGGCTTTCTCTGCTCTCCTGACTATCCTGGTGTACCCTCTCTGAATCTCTTACCTCTTCCAGTTGGCCTTCCAGACCCTTACACCATTTCATGGGGCAATCTTCACTGTGTCAAGAATTATCTCTTTCAGGCAAAGCTCCCTACTTTGTTCAGTTTGGGGTATTTTTGGCAACATTGTTTGAAATATTCAGTTCTGATGGAAAAAAAATGTTGGTGTTCTTCTGCAACACTTCCTGGGCTGCTTGCCTGGAAGGATCTTCTCAATCTCACATTCTGCTCACAGAGGAAGAAGGGAGCTGACAAGACCTGAGGAGGGAGAGGAGCTGGCAGCGGGAGCAGGGGAGGTGGAGGAAGGCTGCAGAGACTTGTGAGGGAGGAGGGTCTGTTGTCAGCCCCCAGCAGCCAGCCTGGCAGACACCTGCCAGTCTCATTGCGAGTGAAGGCCTTCACGAAAATCTTCTAAGCCCTCAGCTGGCATGTTAAAGAAAAAGAAATAGAAGAAACCTATTTTGGTTCCTTCCAAACAGCCAGGGGCTCAGTAATGCTGGTGCAGGAGAATTCAGCGTTTTTATCTAAAGCATTTTTTTATGAGACCTTTTTTCTCTATCTCCAATCAAAAAATGCACCAATGCTTTCATTGCTCCCTTCACTTTTCCTAGCTCTCACTTTCTTCACTTGCCCTTTATATTAAATTCTCATATTAAAACATCTTTCTGTTGCCTGCTGGGAAAGCACAGGTTATTTTTATCTCTCCCAAAGGTGCAAAGCACAGAATATCACAGTTTGAAGCATCATTTCTCCTACCTTGTTAGTTTCTCTAACCACAGTTCAAGCAGCTCCAGGGGAGCAGCCTCCAGACCTCGCAGTCTGGCCAGCACTGTTACCTGAGTGTTTCCTCCTGGACATGCTGTAAGCACCTTCTGCCAGCTCAGGCAATGTGTCCCCATCACTGACAGCACATTTCTGTGCTTCTGAATCACCCAGCCATGTAACACGCTTTGGATGAGAAAAGGACATCCAAATGCTTTGGACAAGGTGTTGTTTCCCAAAACCCAGAAAATCACATTTTCCCAGATTTGTAGCTGTGTGCTTTCTCTGTATCTTTCATTCCTTTCTCCCTCACAGGGCCAGATTTTAAAAACAGTGTTTTTGATTTGCATTTTTTTTCTTGCCAAGAACCTTGTCACTGAGACAAGGGCTGGAGATTTCCTTCTTCCTGGCTACAAATTGACTAACATGTTTCAGGACCAACACATTTCTAACCTGTGCTTTCTCATAAATTTCGGTAAGCATCTCTTCCAGCCATATGTGCAGAGGAAAAAGTTGCACTTACAAGGAACTATGCTTTTGGAAAATGACTATTATTGTTTCCCTCTTCTTGCCCCAGGATTTGAGTGTTTGATTCATTGCTCTGTTGGCTGCGGCCAGAGTGAGGGTGCAGAGCAGGATGCTCTTCAAGGGACAGGCAAGAAGGACTGAGGTGACAGCAGGGCAGTCCCTCCAGCTAGGGTTGCAGCTTCTCAGTATCTGGGCAAGACCAGAGTGGGTCCAGAAGCCACAACCAGAGTCACTCACAGTCCAGAGCCCCAGACAAGTGCATAGTGATGGGACAACTGCAAAGTCAGGGCACAGGTTTGGGCATAACACCCCAGCAACATACCTCAGGCAAGGACAGCGAGGCTGAGCTGAAATGCAGCCCTGTGGCCAACAGGCACATGGTGCATGGATGGACACCCACGTGGGGCCACCCAAGGCACCGGAGCCTTGGCTGGAATGGGCTGCAAGGAGCATGATGCAACCCCCAGCACCCTGACTGTGCTGTCTTGCCTCACCACGAGAACTTAGACCAGGGTGGCTCCCAGGAGCTACCTTGCCCCAGCCAGCTGGTTCTTTTGCAGCAGAAATATTTCATTCTTTAAATATTTTTGGCTGCACTTGCCATAAAAATAAAATGTACAAAATCAATCTGTGTTACAATATTGAAATTTGACAGCATCACTCTGCACAGGGCAGCCTGGTAATTAATACAACCACTTGCAGCAATTATACTACCTCTCTCTAGCAGTAGTGCCATAGCCATTGATACAAGGTGAGATAAAGGAATATGAGCAAGTTGGCTACTTAATTTATCTGGGTCACACAGTAAGCAAGTTTCTATAAAGAAATGGGTGCACTCTTTGCAAATATATCTTCTGGGAATCAGCAGGTAGTGAGTATGAGATTTCCTCTGTCAGCTAATGTCACATGGGTGATGTAGAGCCAGGAAGTGTTGCTTCTGGGCAAGGAAATCATTAGCAGACTTCAGTGACACAGTGGTGTCAATCAGAGGTGAATCAACCTTGCAATATAAATTCAGAGAATAACTAAGCATGGCAGTCTAATAACAGGAAAGTGGAAATTCACAAATATCCAGGCAGTTCTGTGTAGCTAAGAGGCCTTGAGTGTATGGACCAGTGTCTGGGGACCAGGCACATCAGAGTCATTGATAGTAATTACAACCTCATGGCTCTGTCACGAGTATGCTGTTGGTGAATACGTCCAAACACTCATCAGACACAAAATGCTCATGGGATGGCATCTTTCTATGTGATGACTCCTCTGTTACTGAGCTGTTATTTCCCTGCAAGCTGTCCATCTGAACAAGTCTGTTGACACTAATTTCTGCTTTAATTCATATGTTGACTTACTCAGGAAAACTTTCTGAGAAATGACATCCTGGAAGATTTCACAGGAAGACCTAGGGAACTGCAGGGAAAAAAGTACATCGCTTTTTTTTTTTAATGGAAAAAAAATATGCATCAAAGCAACTTCAGGAAAGTTGTTAGGATGCAGCTCAGCTTTAATTCATATGTGTAAGATTGCAGGGCTCATTTCTACACTGTCACTTCTGTTACATCGTTGCCATCACTGGCATCACTCATTATTGGCAGCTCTGAATATTTGATTGCAATCTCACGCACATGTGCATGCCTACCAACAGGCTCTGATTCCTTTGTATCCTGCTGGATCTCTCACGGATCCTAGACCTCTAAAGAAAATTCATGTAGCTGCAGTTTAGGAAGGGTAAAATGTCTACTGTCAGCTCACTTCTTAAATCAGTAGCAATCATGTACTTTATCATAGTGGCGCGCTGCATTAGGGTTCTTCATATGAACAAAACAGACAAGCAAGTATCTGGCTCCCATTGCTTTGTAAAGATCCAGCAATTACTATGGAGGATTTCTCCCTTTCTGCTGAATTTCTGTATGAGCAATTAACTGCCTTCTACCTTAAATTCTCCTTCAAAGGTAATAGAGGATATTTTCTCCCTTCTTGCCCCAGGCTGCTTTGCACTGATTGATGTGCATTGTAAAAAGATCATTATTTCAGCCCAGGAGAGGTTGCAGGGAGCTAGTGGATGAAAAGATAAATTTTTAGACAGTTTCATATAAAACTGTGCTGAAAAGGACAATAAAAAGGTATGCTACAATGAGATTTGTCCTCAAGTTGCCCTGACTTCTGAGAAAAACCGTATTTTGCATACATGGTTGCTTAAAGTGGACAAAATCACACTCAATACATTCAGGAATCACTGCAACTTTTTTTTTTTTTTTTCATAAATTAATTAGCCCTGACAGAGCTGTACTTGTCCAGATTTTAATGATTTATGCCACTAAAAGCCCTATTCTTTGAGATGAGTCCTCTTCAACAAATACTTCAATCAGCCTTGGAATATAACCCAAGAAGCAATGGGGATGTAGCTGGATGCTGTTCTGTGCTCTCACTGAACTGAGCAGTCAGACACACGGCTTCAGTTGCTGTGGGTTTGGTAACATGATTAAAGCAAAGCCTGGGCATTAATTTAATGGAAGATGCCTGTGCGTGAGAGAGGTTAATGTGTGCACATTGAGCAGAGCTGCTGCAGAGGTCCCATAGTTCAGCAGCAGCAATGAAAGCCCTGTAGAGGGAGTGATTCTCTGTGACGGCGACATCTGACAGCGGGAATTTCCAGGGAAAATGTCATGACAAACTGCCCCCGTTAGCACACTGAGCACAACAGTAGAGCTCCCTTGTCGTAAAGGAAAATACAGACAATTTTAAGTCAATGTTGAAGGGAAGGGAGCGGGGAAGGAAGCTGCATGCAGAGTGGAGGAAGAGTAACTGATGAAGAACAGAGTTATGGGGATAGAAAAGCAAAAGTGATCTTTGCAGGCTCTGTGGACCCTCCTTCATCTGGCTAATAAACCTTGATATGCTCCTCTGGGCAATATAAGCAGAGGAGATGTAGAGGCAAAATGCTGTTATTCAGGAAGGGACTGAAAGAAACCCTCACTAACAACCCCTCAGGTTATTTCTAAAATAGCCAACTTTTTTATGTGATGTATTAATAACCTAGATATTATGTAAAGTGATAAAACCCTCTTTAATCTTATGCTCCTCTGAAACTGCAAAATTGTTTTTCTTTTCATTTTTGTCTCTTTCCCTTAATTTTAAAATACATATTAAATTTCTGGAGGTTTTACTTCTGCTTTGAAATTTCACTCTGGGCAAATAGCCACACTGACAAACAGGTTAGAAAATGTCCTGTGAAACTGTTGCTTGGAAAATGCCACCTTCCAGCTGAAAATCTCACTAAACCAGACACATTCTGTATTTTCAGGGATGTTAAAAAATGCTTAGATTTCAGGTATTTTGCATTTTGCTGCAAGTTTTCTGTGGCATACTTTTAAAAAAAAATCCTAAGCCTTTCAAATTAGGTAACGCTTTTCCTTTTCATTCATGGAAAAGCTTCATTTTATAAGACAAAAGGTGTTATAATTCTCTTTTCTATTTCAAGGATAATATTCACACCAAATAAGAATTCATGCTTTTATAACCAAATCATTTGTCTTTACATTTTCTGTGGGAGTAGAACTTCTTCATCCAGACTTACAGCCTGGAATCTCACAAAAAATTTCCAAAGAGGTAGGGCAGCATACCTAGGAAATTATGCTTTTTATGTTTGTTTTGCATGTATAAGAGGAAAAATATTGATTGCTGAGACCACCCTTAGCCCATCCAGCTGTGTTTAATACATCCTCATTAGGAAGAATCTTGGCAGAAGGAAGGAGCAGATGTGGAAGGAGCAGAAAATACCTTAACTGCTACAGCACTAGGGGTTTGGGGTTCAGAGTCTGAGAGCATCTATCGCCATCAGTTTGGGTGCCAGATCTCAGCACTGGGGTCACTGAATTCAGAGCTACCTCTACCCAGCCCCGACTCACCAGAATACCTTTGCCTGGTGGTTTTTAATATTTGAAAAAATAGCACAAGTTATGTAACACAGCATGTTCTTTTTGAACCACTTAAAAAGAGAGAAGAGAAAGGAAAAAAAAAAAGGAAACCTTTACTTTTAAAAGGGTCTTGATGCTGAGGGAAATTTTGAAAGGGGCTAGGCTTAAAGCATTTGCTTCTTGTTAACAAGTATTCTCTGTGGTTCATCATTAACATGGCTGTGATTCTGCTTTGACCTAATGTGAGAGAATGAGAAGTGCGGAGTTGAGACTGGGCTTCCCCGTGCTGCAGACGCGCAAGCACAGAGCCTGACAGGTCTTCTTTGCCCCTCCTGGAATGAGCTCTGAAGCAAAATTTAGGCTGGGACAGAGGTTTTCGTTTTATTTGAAGTCCTTGCAGAGCTCTCTCAACCTCATAGGATAAGAGGTCTAATTTGACCAGGGAGAGGAGCGCTCCTGCACCCCCATGCACTGCATGTTAATAACTTTGTCCCTACCACAGCCACTAAATAGCAGGGGGCACTTCACAATCTTTGCGAGGACCCTCAATTCTGACTTTTTTAGCCTGGACCTCTCCTTTTACCCTATCCCTGTGCATGCAGAGGTGTTCAGCTTTCTGGGAGGTGAAGGCAGCAAGAGCTTTGCTGCAGCTGCTTTGAAAACCTTTCCCATCATGTCACCTCACAGGCAGTACCTCCTGCCAGAAGCGCAGGATGGTGACTTCTCCACATACAAACCTCCCCAAATCCTGCAGCACAGCAAGCACAGGGGCACAGCAAGCAGCTCCTTGTGCTTGTGTGGGTCTCCAACATTTAATTTTCCTGAAGTAGTCTCCTCTATTACATGCTTTCCTAAACAATATATATGTAACAGTTCCTGCACTCAAACCACCAGCCCACCACCAGCCTCATTTTCTCTGTTCTGATGGATTTCCAGTGCCAAATCTGAAAGACTCACAAAGTAAATCTGCTCTAAAGTCAATGCCAAAAGATCTGGAGTGGAGCAAGCATGGATCAAGTAATAAGACAATACAAAAATGCTCTTATCTACAAGATAGGCTAAATGACAGTGCTGCAGGCCAGAGCAACACGAGTTACATCTGTATGATTATTTTATCTCAGTCCTCCTAATGAGAGCATGGGGAGAGGGCTGGAGGAGTTAGAAATCTGCCCTCAGACACCTCTCTGTAGCCTCCCTTGGCAAGCACCCCCAGGCTGAGACCTTCTGGAGTTCCTTGCAGCCTCCCAGCTCACATGACGGCTGCTCTTCTCCCACAGCAAATTTCCCAGTTCCCCTCTGGAATGAGCATCATTAAACATCTGTTTGCCTGACTCATTCCTGCCTGGAGAGGGTGACTGAAAAACTGAGCTTACTTTCTACCTTTCAGGCTTGTGATTAAATTCCTGTGACTCACACATTACAGTCCCAGTCTCCTTTGGGTTCAGGCCATTTTCTAATTTCTCTCCACAATACTGTAAGCATAGACTGTCCATGACCCTTTTGTGAAAATTTTGTTATTTTTTTGCCTTAATCCACTTATCTTTTTCTGCTGATTGCCTTCACTCTCTGTTGTTATTTTCTACATCTTAAGCACACAGCCTGAGCCCCATCATATGTCTACATACATGGAAGGACACTTCTCATGCATTATTCACCCTTTTGTCCTTCACTTTGCTTTCCAGGAAAAAAGTGGACTGTGCTGCACTTACCAGATGGTTACAGAGACAAATTGCTGGCTTTGTTGAGTGTATTTTCCAGCAGACATTCCATTTAGCTTTTCAAGCACTTGGTTCTGTCTGAAGCCGAGGTTCTGTCACTGGCCAAGGAAAAGGCTTCAGCAGGAGAAACAAATCAAGCCTGTGGCCCTACCTGAGCTCCGCATCTCCAGCCAGGCTGTGCTAAAAACATCTCAGAATAGATCTCCTGGACTATCCTGTAGTGAAATATTCCCTTCTGTAATTATTTGAGCATTCAGCCAATGCCTTACTCAACCACCTGGATGGATCACAGTGCATGTGAAGGGCAGAAGCCTGTTACACAAAGTAGGATGCTAAATTTGAAATTTATTTTATTGCTTGTGCTCAACCACAAGCTGTTCACCTTTTTCCTTTTATGTTTGCCATAGTCTACAATATGCTACAGTAAGATTTATATTTCTAATCTGAATCCCAATCAGAGAATTTGGGGTTTGTTTTTTGGTTGGTTGGTTGGTTGGTTGGTTTGTTTGTTTGTTTGTTTGTTTTTTAAAACCCCTGAAGAGTTTTCTATTGCTATCTGAATATTTCCATTGCTGTTAAAAGGATACAAGACAATAAAATTAGATGATGGATAATACAGTATGGAATAACGATGCCTGCGTGGGCAGTTGTGCAATGGAAAAAGCAAGCTCTGAGCAGATCTTCCCTTTTTTAGGAAAACAGGTGAAGAGTGACAAGAGACATGGTAGCAAGTTAATGTTCATGGGCCTCAGCAAAAAGGTTCAATTTAATGATTCCTCAAAATTCACATCCATATTTAAATATCATTTATTCCAAAGGGTTTCTGCATGAGGCTTTAATAGCCTGCACTAGTTGTAAGTACAGCACTGTTATAACCAATAGAGCTGTGACAATTTAACATAATTCACCATGACTGTACAAAACACTGGTGAAAAATGGGCATTCACTTTGCACTAATAAATTCTGCTTTTGGAACAAATATTTCAAGGGGGTACTTGCTTTTCATGTTCATTTCTTCCTTCACTGAAGCCTGACATTAAACTGAAATTATTTCCTCTCATTTAGAGAGCAATATATCTAAAGATAGTAAAATGCACATCGGTTTTATTACTGTCTAACAGAGAAAACAGTGGTTAACTGACAGCAGAATGAAGAGGGATAAAACAACGACATTATCAGTGTCTGCTTCACAGACAGGGTAGTGCTATATAACCACGAGTCCATTACAAGGGATTTCTCAGATGCTAAGAAGGTTAAATGGTTGAATTACTTATCCAAAAATGATTGCTTTTCTGATCCTAGGTCCCTCATGTTATGGCAACATTATCTTATTACTTTGAAAGTCACTTATGAGGGTTTTTTTTTAATTATTATTTGACCCTTCTGTAAGGTACCATGCTGACCATCTGGAGCCTATCAGCTCTACCCAAGGTGTATAAAGCTCAGTGTACCAACACAGGCAGGACAGCAGAGGGAAATATATAAAACATGGAAGGAGGGACAGGCCACTTGGGAATAATACAGGGATATTGTCAAAGGATGCAGGGATGCAACAAGGAAAGCTAAGGCCTCCCTTGAAATAAAGCTGGCGAGGGAGGTCAAGGACAATAAGAAAAGCTTCTACAAGTATGTTGGAGGCAAAAAGAAACCTAAAGGAAGCGTGGGCCCGCTGCTGGATGAAGCGGGTGCCCTGGTGACTGAGGACAGAGAGAAGGCTGAGTTACTGAATGCCACCTTTGCCTCGGTCTTTACTGCTAAGGTCAGCTACCAGGAGTCCCAGGTCTCCAAGACCACAGATGAAATCTGGAGGGAGGAAGTTCTTGATGAGGCTTGGGTTAGAGACCAATTGAGCAGACTGGTCATCTGCAAATCTATGGGCCCTGATGGGATGCACCCACGAGTGCTGAGGGAGATGGCAGAGGTTATTGCTAGACCACTCTCCATCATTTTTGAAAGGTCCTGGAGAACAGGAGAGGTGCCTGAGGACTGGAGGAAGGCCAATGTGGTCCCAATCTTTAAAAAGGGCAAAAAAGAGGACCCAGGTAACTACAGGCCCGTCAGCCTCACCTCCATCCCTGGAAAGGTAATGGAACAACTTGTCCTTGCTGCCATCTCTAAGCATCTGGAGGAAAGGAGGCTTCTCACAAATAGTCAACATGGATTCCGTAAGGGGAAATCATGCTTGTCTAATCTGATAACCTTTTATGAGGATATCAGTAGATGGTTAGACGAGGGTAGTGCAGTGGATGTGATATACCTTGACTTCAGCAAGGCTTTTGATACTGTCTCCCATGGGATTCTCACAGCCAAGCTTGAGAAGTGTGGGTTTAGTTATGGTGTAATAAGGTGGATTGGGAAGTGGTTGAAGAATAGATCTCAGAGAGTTGTGGTCAGTGGAGCAGAGTCTGGCTGGAGGCCTGTGACTAGTGGAGTCCCCCAAGGGTCAGTGCTGGGTCCAGTATTATTCAATATATTCATCAATGACCTGGATGAGGGGGTAGAGAGCACCCTCAGCAAGTTTGCTGATGACACCAAACTGGGAGGAGTGGCTGACACAGCAGCAGGCTGTGCTGCCATCCAGAGAGACCTGGACAGGCTGGAGAGCTGGGCAGGGAGAAATTTAATGCAATTTAATAAGAGCAAGTGTAAGGTGCTGCATCTGGGGCACAACAACTCCATGTATCAGTACAGGCTGGGGGCTGATGTACTAGAGAGCAGCTCTGGAGAAAGAGACCTGGGGGTCCTGGTGGACAGGGGGATGACCATGAGCCAACAATGTGCCCTCGTGGCCAAGAAGGCCAATGGCATCCTGGGATGCATTAAGAGAAGTGTGGCCAGTAGGTCAAGAGAGGTTCTCCTCCCCCTCTACTCTGCACTGGTGAGACCCCACCTCGAGTACTGTGTCCAGTTTTGGACACCCCAGTTCAAAAAAGATAGAGATTTGCTGGAGAGAGTCCAACGCAGGGCCACCAAGATGATTAGGGGAGTGGAGCATCTCCCTTATGAGGAGAGGCTGAGAGAGTTGGGGCTCTTTAGCCTGGAGAAGAGGAGACTGAGGGGAGACCTCATTAATGTTTATAAATATGTTAAGGGTGAGTGTAGAGAGGATGGAGCCAGACTTTTCTCAATGTCATCCAATGACAGGACGAGAGGCAATGGGTGCAAGTTGGAGCACAAGAGGTTTAGGGTCAACACAAGGAAGAACTTTTTCTCAGTGAGGGTGACAGAGCTCTGGAACAGGCTGCCCAGGGAGGTTGTGGAGTCTCCTGCTCTGGAGACACTTAAGACCCGCCTGGATGTGTTCCTGGGTGACTTGGTCTAGGTGATCCTGCTCAGGCAGGGGGGTTGGACTAGATGATCTTCTAGGTCCCTTCCAACCCCTAATATCTGTGAATCTGTGAATCTGTACCTCTACCACCAGCCACCTGCAGAACTGTCTGCCCTCGCTCCATAGCACAGCAACCTTTGAGCTTCTCCTCATAACAGACATAAATTCTCATGTGGGAAACACAACTTTCCTGTTCCCTTTCTCCTTTTCTTTTATGCTGCATTGACTTCACTGTTGTGACTGACACTTGAAAAGTTTGTAGATTTGCCTGAGGCACATATCCAGCATAGAAAAATCTCTATCCAAATGGCTGAGGCTCAGCGAAGAGATAAGTGATTGAAAAAAAGGGTCTTCTGAGGGAAACATCAGACAGTCTTAAGGTGGTCTGAAATTTCAACAGAATCACACTATGCTAATCAGTGGGAGAACTATGTGTGCAGAACTGTGCAATCTCATATATGCCAGGATGAATCTAATGTAAATCTTGGAGAATAAATTATATTACTGTGGATTTATTCAGCTGTAATAGATCAACAATGTCCCTAAGTGACTCCAGCATCTCTTCCCTATGTGTACAGCCTCTTCTCTTCTAATGTATCCCCATGGGAGGGAATGTTTCTTCTGCTAAGCAGGAAACTGGGCAAGAAACCAATTGCATTTTGCTTAATGGGAGAATTTTAAATGTGCAACTGCTCTAAGATAGGGCCTTCTGTCTCAGATGACTGAAGATCTGTAACTATGCCCTAACATGGGAAAAAACCAATAAATCCAGATTGTGAAGATCTGAAACAAAAGCTCCTCAAATCTCAAAAGGATTCATACCTCTGTGTTTCCCTCCTGAAAACACCTTTCACATCAGTCCAGAAAGACACTAGTTGTCCAGTTTCTTGTAAGCACATACCTCGCTTTCTGCATACTTTAGGATGCATCGAAAATTAAATATCTGCTCATCTGGCACCATCTCCTTCCCTAAACTCTCTGATTAGAAAGAGAATTGCCTGAATGTTGTTTCTAATCTTGTTCCAAATGACACAGATAGTCAGGTTAACCAGATGCACTCCATGTGAGTTTACATGGCAGAGCTTTTCCCAATCCTTGTTATGAGACGGAAGAGAGGGAACAGCTTTAGTGTGTTGTGTCTTGACAGTGGCATGGCCAGATCTGGCTCCCTCCTGCTGCACATGACTGAGGAGAAAAAACAAGCACAATAAAGTGAACATTTTATTTCTTAGATTTTGCTTAACACATTGTTTTCAAGAAAATATTTTATGTGACTATATTTCAGGTGACTCATTAATTCCTTCCAATGACTCAGCTTTCTAGGTGCTGACTAGGTAGATTTTGCAACAGGAAAAGCTCTGGGATAGGAAAATTTTCTCACCTGGATGACTTGGTGAGACACTGCAACCCAGGTGGAGTGAGAAGCAGCAGGCTGTGCCAAGAGCAGTCAAGTAGGACCTAAAGTCACCATCAAGTTTTTGCTCTCCTTTCTCATGCAAGCACCTTTGATTCCAGTTCCCAGATCTTTTTCCATGTGCTTCCAAATGACTCTGTACAATGGTTTGCAACAGTCCATGCCCCAGAAATGTTTACTTTGTGGGGTAGCCAAAGGAAAGATTTTTCTCTTCCATATAGATATAGGGATAACTGAAACGAATCACAGACATGATTCTATATCCAAGAATCAGATATGTTTGTTTCCATCTCACAGCAAGTTCTGCACTGGTGGGGAGGATGCTTGGAATATGGGGGTAGGGCAAATGGTGGTTTTCAGTATAAATCTGTTTTGCTCAGATCAGAATTCCGATTCATGAAGCCTGCACATTTTAACCTAGACTTTTTCTACAGTTAGGGAGCAATTCACAGCATAAGCAGGATGAAAGAAAAAATATATATACCTTACCTGAGGGTTGATGACCATGTCTAGACACACAACTTTTCCTGTGGTGGTAAACATTGGTTTTTTTATTAGAAAATTGTTCTTGCTCCAATTCTAGCCTCACAAGACAGAATTAATCCTTGGTAGCTGAGATGTGAGGAAGGTCAGAGGACAGCTTTTGTTAAAAATATATTAAAAACAGTTAAAAATATTTTTTCTGGTTTAATTAAAAAATATTATTTGTTGTATTTTTCTCTGTCCTCCTTGGAACCGAATGTTGTTTTACTGCAAGGCTCTGACAGCAGTTATGCATCACATGGGAGTCCAACAGTAGAGAACAGCACTTACAGCATTAAAAATGCATTCTCCATGTATCAAATCAAAAAAAGTGTTCCTCTTGGCAGCACTAGTGGCCTAATTTTGGCTGCAGAATGAATGAAATCAAAGCTTCCACTGAGATTGGCAACTCCTGTTGTAGCTCCATTGGTTACTGTTGTAGCTCCTGAGCTGCAGACAGGAAGATAACACAGGGAGACAATTTGGGCAGCCTTTGGGGAGCTGGATCAGCAAGTGACCCTCCACCAGCTGTGCATGAGGCATTGTGCTTAGACAACACTTGCTGAGCATCCCAAGAGCTCCCTGGCCCATTGGACTGGATCAGTAACATTTGTCTCCTGAAATCACCAGAAAAATCTAAAGTAAAACCACCCCAGCCAGCCCAGGCTGTCTCTGTCCACCAAAGAAGCACAGTCCCATTCATGGCAGTAACAGCAGTCACAGAAATGCTGGTAGGATAGACCTTAAAGTGTGAGCTAGTGCCTTCCTTATTTACAGGTGCTAATGGTTTTAAAATATAGCTTAAAGCACATAGGAAAGTAGTGTTCAGCAAGGATTTTCTGTCAGCCATAAGCAAGGAAAAGTGGGAAAAAAAAAAAAATAGCACAGAATCCCTTCCATTTTAAGGAAAAGTGCAATNAAATGTGCAACTGCTCTAAGATAGGGCCTTCTGTCTC
Organism: Ceyx cyanopectus; assembly: GCA_013401355.1. Taxonomy (NCBI): domain Eukaryota; kingdom Metazoa; phylum Chordata; class Aves; order Coraciiformes; family Alcedinidae; genus Ceyx; species Ceyx cyanopectus. Next base: position 33,001 of record VYZU01086024.1, on the reverse strand, counting down.
AGATGACTGAAGATCTGTAACTATGCCCTAACATGGGAAAAAACCAATAAATCCAGATTGTGAAGATCTGAAACAAAAGCTCCTCAAATCTCAAAAGGATTCATACCTCTGTGTTTCCCTCCTGAAAACACCTTTCACATCAGTCCAGAAAGACACTAGTTGTCCAGTTTCTTGTAAGCACATACCTCGCTTTCTGCATACTTTAGGATGCATCGAAAATTAAATATCTGCTCATCTGGCACCATCTCCTTCCCTAAACTCTCTGATTAGAAAGAGAATTGCCTGAATGTTGTTTCTAATCTTGTTCCAAATGACACAGATAGTCAGGTTAACCAGATGCACTCCATGTGAGTTTACATGGCAGAGCTTTTCCCAATCCTTGTTATGAGACGGAAGAGAGGGAACAGCTTTAGTGTGTTGTGTCTTGACAGTGGCATGGCCAGATCTGGCTCCCTCCTGCTGCACATGACTGAGGAGAAAAAACAAGCACAATAAAGTGAACATTTTATTTCTTAGATTTTGCTTAACACATTGTTTTCAAGAAAATATTTTATGTGACTATATTTCAGGTGACTCATTAATTCCTTCCAATGACTCAGCTTTCTAGGTGCTGACTAGGTAGATTTTGCAACAGGAAAAGCTCTGGGATAGGAAAATTTTCTCACCTGGATGACTTGGTGAGACACTGCAACCCAGGTGGAGTGAGAAGCAGCAGGCTGTGCCAAGAGCAGTCAAGTAGGACCTAAAGTCACCATCAAGTTTTTGCTCTCCTTTCTCATGCAAGCACCTTTGATTCCAGTTCCCAGATCTTTTTCCATGTGCTTCCAAATGACTCTGTACAATGGTTTGCAACAGTCCATGCCCCAGAAATGTTTACTTTGTGGGGTAGCCAAAGGAAAGATTTTTCTCTTCCATATAGATATAGGGATAACTGAAACGAATCACAGACATGATTCTATATCCAAGAATCAGATATGTTTGTTTCCATCTCACAGCAAGTTCTGCACTGGTGGGGAGGATGCTTGGAATATGGGGGTAGGGCAAATGGTGGTTTTCAGTATAAATCTGTTTTGCTCAGATCAGAATTCCGATTCATGAAGCCTGCACATTTTAACCTAGACTTTTTCTACAGTTAGGGAGCAATTCACAGCATAAGCAGGATGAAAGAAAAAATATATATACCTTACCTGAGGGTTGATGACCATGTCTAGACACACAACTTTTCCTGTGGTGGTAAACATTGGTTTTTTTATTAGAAAATTGTTCTTGCTCCAATTCTAGCCTCACAAGACAGAATTAATCCTTGGTAGCTGAGATGTGAGGAAGGTCAGAGGACAGCTTTTGTTAAAAATATATTAAAAACAGTTAAAAATATTTTTTCTGGTTTAATTAAAAAATATTATTTGTTGTATTTTTCTCTGTCCTCCTTGGAACCGAATGTTGTTTTACTGCAAGGCTCTGACAGCAGTTATGCATCACATGGGAGTCCAACAGTAGAGAACAGCACTTACAGCATTAAAAATGCATTCTCCATGTATCAAATCAAAAAAAGTGTTCCTCTTGGCAGCACTAGTGGCCTAATTTTGGCTGCAGAATGAATGAAATCAAAGCTTCCACTGAGATTGGCAACTCCTGTTGTAGCTCCATTGGTTACTGTTGTAGCTCCTGAGCTGCAGACAGGAAGATAACACAGGGAGACAATTTGGGCAGCCTTTGGGGAGCTGGATCAGCAAGTGACCCTCCACCAGCTGTGCATGAGGCATTGTGCTTAGACAACACTTGCTGAGCATCCCAAGAGCTCCCTGGCCCATTGGACTGGATCAGTAACATTTGTCTCCTGAAATCACCAGAAAAATCTAAAGTAAAACCACCCCAGCCAGCCCAGGCTGTCTCTGTCCACCAAAGAAGCACAGTCCCATTCATGGCAGTAACAGCAGTCACAGAAATGCTGGTAGGATAGACCTTAAAGTGTGAGCTAGTGCCTTCCTTATTTACAGGTGCTAATGGTTTTAAAATATAGCTTAAAGCACATAGGAAAGTAGTGTTCAGCAAGGATTTTCTGTCAGCCATAAGCAAGGAAAAGTGGGAAAAAAAAAAAAATAGCACAGAATCCCTTCCATTTTAAGGAAAAGTGCAATTTCTCCTCAGCCATCCCACCCCATGCATCCTACTCTGCAACATTTCGGCCACACTGTAAAACCCAGAGGCTTTTACTGGTGACTCTTTCCCACGTTTAATTTCGAGCACAGCAAAAGGGAGTGAGAGAAATCAACAATCACTTTGAAAAAGAAAGTGACTGAAATATTGAACGCTCCACTGATTGCAGCCCATGGCATGTAAAGTTGTTTCTTTCATTGTGTTAGTTTTGGAGTGGGAATGCATGTATTCCACAGACCGAACTACAGCACTGTCCCTGGGGGAGACCCTGCTCCAGCTCCATGCTCCCCTCTTGTCTGGCTGGCACAGTTCTGACAGGATTGCCCTGTTTTACCTCCACGTCAAGAGGGTGGGAACACAACCTTTTGCTGCTGATGAAGTTTTTTTCCTGGGTATAAGGATTGATAGCTATATATTCTATTTGCTTTTATCATGCAGCTGGGTATGCACTTAAGTGGCATGTAGGAGATGTGTGTTTACAAGTTAGGGCTGAGTAAATACCGTAGAATAAAATCAATCACTGAAAACCTTCTTTTAGCTGGGAAGGTCAGGTGCTTGGCAGTACTTGAGAGCACTGTCTCAGGGGTTCAGTTACTGACAGAAGGGGATGAGCTCATCCATTTTTTAGCCTTTTCTTGAAAATGTCTCAGTCAATACACTGGTTGGGTATCTCCGCATCCTACTTCAAAAAGTGCATTGCTCACCTCAGGGCTGTGACTGGGGAGGTTCCAACAGACACTGGATCTGTGCACACATGTGCAGGGGGTGTCAAAAGGATTGTAGTCAATCTCAGACCATGGTTCTCTTTACACCAGGACCAGCTGAGTTCACACTGTTACAAACACTGCTCACTGCTTCAGTTTAAATCACATTCCTACAATATACTTTATCCTAATAAGTAAATGAAAAAGGGAGAAGCAAGAGAACATGTTTAAAAGGCAGAGAAGGAAGAAGGAGTTTGCTCCTACTGAAAGGCTGCAAGACTGACACACAGAGCAGGAATTCATACGCTGGGTATGAAAATGCCACTTGAAGGGATGAAAGTCCCTTTAGGTCCTGGCCAGGACTCCAACTTCTCATGGTCTCTTGAGACTCCCAGCACAGCCAGTTAATGACACTTCTTGTGATGGAAGCTACCCTCACATACTTATTTAATGTATTTCTTTTTAAATATAATCAATATTGTACGAGGGGGCTAAATAGCACAAGTGGAATAAGTGAATGTCTAAATGTGACTGCTTACACTGTTTGCCAGGAAATTCTTTTACTGGTGCTACGTTATCACAAAATTTTATCCTCTTGAGCAAGAAAGAAATATGCCTGTAAGTTTCTGAATTAAACTGTTCTTATCAGAAATTGTTCTCTTATTTTGAAGTATATGAACAAAATGAATGGAAAATGTTCCACTTTATAAGGATTGTAATGATGTTTCTGAAATATTAACTATTATAATGTTAAAATCTTTCTCACTTAGAAAATACTGGTGTTCTTTAAGCCATAAGTCTTGATTTTGAGAAAATTAATTTAAACTGCAAATAAATCAAGAAAAATATGAAAATTGATTCATTTTTGGACCTACAAAATAGACACCAACTTGAAAAGTGAAATTTTTCTCAAAAACCATTTCCCACTCCTCAAAAGCAGCCATTTCCAGGGGGTCCTTTCACTGTGGACCCATATCCCAACAGACCCAGAGGAACCCAGGGTTTCAGCAGGCATCAGCAGGCTGGAGAAGCTGAAAGAGCAGAGGCTGTTCAGCTGAGAACACATACTGCTATCAAAGTCTAATACAACCCAGGACAAAGACAACGAAGTTGGATGGTACTACTGGTACTACTTTGAAATTATTATGGAAATAGTTACAAAAGCCTTGGAAAACTAGAAAGTGAAAAAGTACATGGCAGCAGCATTGAGTCTTTTTTGTATTTTTGAAAACACCATTTACGGAGAAATTTCAAAGTGTATGTTTTTACCTTTTTCTCAATATTTTGTCTCTTGGGCACATGTTCTCCCAGACAGCCAGAGCACAACCAGCTCTATCTGTCCTTCCCAATACACTGGCTGCAGCACAGCCCTGCCAGCCTCAGCCCCTTTCCACTGCCATGCTGGTGAAATGTGCTCCTGAGCCCAGGGTAACACACAAAGGACTGCTGCCATTAAAGACCTATCAGTCCTGACAGGTTTGTTCTTTCAGTGCTGACAATATAGGCCTGGTTCATCTTCTGTGGTCTGCTTCTGTAGCAAACATATGTATTAATTCAAGTTCACCTCTCGTGACTTCACATGTAGCTATTTTTATTCCACGACCCTCTGAAGACACTAATTGAGAATGATGTATGTTCTATATATGGATGGATGTGATGTGAAAGTAAAATTGCTGATACACAGAATGGCATCCAAATGATTAGCAGAAGTAGCATCATCAGAAACTCCTTTATTAACAGTGAAACAAAAACAAACTGAAAAAAATGCAATGGCAGTTTTGTTCAGTGAAACGTTCACATCACAAAAGAGAATGTGGGAAGCAAATCTTTCATTCAATGTTGACTTTCAAGATTTAAAAAAAATTTCTTAGGAAAATGTGAAAATAACAGGAATTTAATGATCTGAAAATCAGAGGTTGGGAGCAGGAAAAAGCTTTGAAAATCAAAATGTTTAATGTAAGCCATATTCTATTCACAAAGTATTTCATTTTATTTTGAATATTTAACTTCTTTGTCAGTGTTTTCAAACCAGAGATCTGACCTGAGTTTTAAAAATCTAACACTGCAAACTGAAAAGTTAAGTAAATTAATAATAAATACATTCATTTTGAAAATGTCAAAAATCCTTTAATTATATATTCAAACAACACTTTTCCTTTTTATTTACAGTATCCCACAAATTTTGCTGGTGGAGAACCATTCAAACAAGAAAAAATCCAATGGATTTAAAGGGGGGAGCTACTGACATAACAAATACAGGAGATCCAAGAAAAACAAATGTATGAGTTATTTGGAGCAAAGCAAAGTGTAATCTAGCTGCTCAGCTCCCATAACCACAGACAAATTTAATTTCTTTTTGAGTCCAACCACAGCCTGAAGCCAAACTTGCTGCTCAGCCGGCAGCACTGGGCACTCTCAGGCTGGATGGAGCTCAGCCAGCACAAGGGCTGTACTCCGGGAAGACCCACAGCCAGAGCCACGGTCCCTGCTGAGCCAGCCCTATGGTGACGCAGCAATCAGTGTTGCTCCCCCTACCCCCAGCCCTGAAGCCCCTCTGCCACTTGCTTTTATGCCTCTCTCACACCAAATCACCCATCTCACCAGGTCCAAAGGATGATGATAAACAAAACCCACATTATTCTTTTGATCCCCTCATTGCCTTCCTGGGTGAAATGAACCCCATCAAGAGGGACAAAAACTAAAGCAATCCAATTGGCGTCAATCACATTATTTTGGTGCACAAGCTGGAGTCCAGGTCTGTTGTGACTGGTAGCAGGCTTTACATCACCCTGCCAGCTCCATCCATCACCACTGCCTGCATGGGCACTGAGGAAACTCCTTCAACAAAGAATCAATGGGAACATCCCTCCTAGAAAGGGGGAGGAACAGCGTCACAAAAGGGAAATGCAATTGAAATAGAAAAGGAATGGCCAGCAGCACAGCAGGGGCAACAGCCTTCTCCTGTGTCATTACCCAGAGTTTTTCCTAGAAACAGAATAATAACAGGCATGTCATAAACCTGCCATTTCATTTGGACTATGACTGTAAATACAACCAATATTTAAACAGTCGTTCTGTACTCAGTGTGAACATTTTGCCTCAATACCACATTTGTAGAAACACGCTTCCAGGGATGCTTAGTCAAGAGCTGTGCCTCGCTGTGGAGTGCAGCAGGATCTCTGTAGACCCATCTTGGAAGGCTGGTGTTCACCAGACCCGGGGTGTGGACAGAGCTCCAAATGCACACCCAGCAGTCACCCACGGGGCTGAGGAAGACAGCCAGATAGCCCAGACCCACTCACAGAGAGGGGATCAACACCGACCTGATCCAAGGCTCATGGAGGGAACCCAGCACTCAATTCAGCCCATCTCTATTCCAACAAAATAGTGCAAGAACATTTTACCGTCTGTATTTCAGTCTTTTTGAAGTTAAGAAATAGATACCTTTGTTTTTCTTATTCTTTAAATTACTTTCGCTATGTGGCCATATAAGCAGTATCACTATGAACTATCAGAAACCCAAAATACTTACTGGAATAATCTGTTTCAAGTTTTTGAGATTTCAATCAGATCTAGATGCTTCTGATTTTAAAAAATCCAGGACTGGCTCCAAATAACTTTGGTTTTAAAGCTATATATAAGCAAAGGCATTTATTCTTTCACCCTCTATCTTTTGCATACTTTGCTGTTAGAAATCCAAATCAGCATAAAATGCTTTCCCAGGGAAGGAAGAAATGTATTCAGATTTAATCTAGTGATTATGGTTCATTCATTGGAAACAGCTCCTTCATCAAAGCCATCAGGTAAATTATTAACCTCTTCCAGCCACTAATAGAAAAAATACCTTCAGTCACGAGGCAGCAAAGCCAAGAAAAGGTTACACGGATTATTTGCAATTTCATCAGAAAGGCATAGAGCAAGACTCACTCCTCAGTGGAAATACAGCCGAGGAAGAAAAAAGTGCCTGATGTCCCGTTGGGTTGGCAAGGTGGCTGCCCTGATGGGAACGACGACATCCTGGTGTCCTGGCATCTCTGCCTCTGTATTGCAACATACGGTGAGAAAAGCATTCCGGAGGAAGTGTTTCACCAGAGTGGCTGTTATCTCAAACATGGCATTATTATTGCAAACAAACTTCTGCTGCTCTCATCCTCTGAAGCATCAGGGAGGCTGATGCTGCCTGCTAGGACAGAGCAGCATGCACTCCTTGCAGACTACTCCCAGGGTCACTAAGGCCCTCACCACTTAACTCCCTGCTATCAGCTTGAATCTGGTGTGTGTCCAGCCCCTGGGGTGCACCCTGACATTGGTGTGACCAGTCGTTTCAGCAGATCACTGGTTTCAAGCAGCTGGTGAGCAGGCACAGAACAGGTAATACAGCTTCTGAGCAATTATTTCAACACATAAATAGAGTAGCAGTTAGCAGGTACCTGCTGCTGTCCCTTCTAGTTACCCCTGACACTGATCTCCAGGCTCAGCCACAGGTAAGCGAGGCATTTTTGGTTGCAGGCTGTGGGAAGGGGACAGAAGTTGTGGGGGGAGCAGAAATTTAATTTGGACTTTCTAATTATATGATTATCAGGGTCAATAAGCCAAACAGGGTGATAGAATGGCTGTGGCAGTGGTGGGAGGAAAGGCAGAGGGAACAGGTACAGAAGCCTGCACTGGGAAGGCTGAAAAATGAAGGGGTAAAAGGTGTAGATACACTGGTAAATGAGGATCAAGGTGAATTAATGGCATTCTAAAACTTAGATAAATGAAATGAGTCAGAAGCAAAAAATAGTTTAATTAGAATGAGATAAAACAACAAAACTCATCAAAACATGTCCCCTGCCCTTCCCAGGGTGCCTGTCACACTGAAGGGAAGCACCCAACAGCAGTAGCTGCTGAGCCCCTCTGAAACCCAGGTCCATCTGCAAGGAGAGAGGTCCTGGGACAGCTCCTGGTCACCCTAGAGGAACCATTTGTTTCAGAATACAAATCATCCCCATATAACCTAGTACAAAATCAGCACCTTGCTTTACATGATTTCCTTAAATAATATTTTGCATTTTGCTATCATCAGACTGCTGGGAGTTTTGAGAATAAAAGCTCTTTATTATGATTTATTATCAAAAAGGTATATATGACTAAGCAACCAAGACTGAGAATATATTTGGCCTCTGTATTTTTTTAGAAGTAAAATAAATCCTCAAAGGTACAAAAAAACCCACCCCAACCAATTGGGCATCAGCACCATGCTAGAAAATTTTACCCAAGGAGCTAAGAAAGCCTGAGGCAGCTATGACTCCCTGCCTGCCACCAAACCTGCTGCATTCACAGACCAAGGGACATGAGGACCAAAACAGAGGGAGCTGGACATCACCACAACTCATTTATAACTCAGGTACCACTTCAGATCTCAGCTGCTGAATTGGTCAAACTGGTTGTGCTCGAGGCAGAAGTGACTGCATTTGTTGGTTTGCTTCTTCATTTTAAATGGAACCTGCTGACAGATGCCAGAACAAAGCAGAGGGCTGCAATGAGCAGAGGGACACTGCTGTCCCTCAGCTGCACCCACCCTCACCTCACTTCTAAAAGGATTCATTTTGTTCCAGTGAAGAGATAGCAGCAGTGGGGCTGTTCAAAAACTGCTGCACAGCTCAGGGGGTGGGGGAACAAAAGTAAAACCATGCTCTAAACCAAGTGCATTACTTGGTTTAAAAATCATTGAAGAAGGAATCACCAGTAGGTCAAGCTTTACACCTTTCAACAAGTCACATTAAAGCAGAATGTGGCTGTTTCCAAACTGCATTTACTGCTTTCAAATCCTAGTTGAGAGCTAGGGCTCAGAGGTCTCTCAGTAGAGAGGACTTTCTCCTGCTTCTAATAAAAATTCCCATCTGCCTCACAGGTGGATTTCCAAGTAAGGGCAAATGGAAAAAGAGGAACAGTCCTTGCCTTTAACACAATCAATACACTGACAAAACCCAGCACGTATTTAATAAATGCAATGTAGATGGTTTTATTTTACCTTCTGTTCACAAAATAATTTTATTATATGTATGAAAGCAGCATACAGGCAATAAAATTATGAAAACATTCACAATACATAAATACACAGACCTGATGCAGGATGTATATAGTTCATTAGACTTAATTTTTTTTTCCTCTCAGTTCTCTTTTCCTGACAACACATATTTTTAATATATGTTACTAAAAAGTTGCTCCAAATAGTATTTTCTCCCATTCAGAAAACAAATAGCTTTCTTTGAATTCTGTTGAATATTAACACCCAATGGTCCTGTTACTAACGTTCACTGATAGCTTCTGGCATTACAAAGGGAAAGCAGAAGGGAAGAACAGTGGAAAAGTAGCAGATCGTTTGAATTAAACATTGGCAATTTTTTTGGAGCTTATGGGATGTTTTTGAGGTGGGGGTTGCAGTTCCATCCATCTTTAGAAATGTCTTAATCCAAAATGGTTATGAGGCACTATTCCGTATCAAATGGACTATTGACGTGGTAATTACTAAAATGTAATGTCCTCCTGGATTCCAAAGTAAAGCACTAGGTACCTCACTTTTTAATTCTGACTGTGATAGAGTAGAAGACAGACAGCATGATCCTGGTGGTACTGCAGTAATACAGATGATAATGAGGTTTGGCATGTTTACTGCCATTATAATCAATTGTGTTTGTTCAGAAAAGATATCCAAGACTTGAAATAAGAAAAGTCTGAGAAAGCTGTTTATCTTACATAAATACAAAACATTATATACTAAGAATTGTTATCTAAGAAGCCTTTCTTCTCAAATTGGATTCTTCTTAAGGTTGTAGTCATATTTAAGGTATTTACAGATCCACAAACTTGACATTCTAGCAAAGTCTTTGTAACATGAAACTTTTTAAAAATAAATAGCAGCAATTTCTTTTATTTCTATAAGGGAAGATAATTCACAACTCAGTCAATGCTGATTCTATCTTTTGAAATAAATCCCACTTAAAAAAAACCAACAAAACAAAAAAAAAAACAACTCACAAAGCAAACTAACTCCACACAGCATCAATTTTGTTGATTTCCTTCATTTCTTGCTGAGCTTCTTAACTTTCCTTCATTTCCCTCACAGGCTCTCCAGACTAGCAGAGCTTGTAATAAAGTGCTGACTGGTTGACTGATTAAAATGAAGTTATGACACTCCAAAAATATCCCATTATTTAGAAATCTTAAATAATATAAATAAAGCTAGATCTGTTATAACATATGAAAAATATCAATTTTAAACAATAAATAAATTAAACCAGTATCAACATATTACCTCCCAAAGCTTTAAATATAACCATTCTCTTTATAAGGCTCAATTATTTGTCAGAAATAATTTTAAGAAGGCATCTACCTACCTTTACAATCCCTCAGTCTTTAATGAGGACCTGTTAACACCCACTATCACAAGACACAGCAATCCTTAAACTTCTAGTAACATTAATCTTTAAATACTTAACATTTATCTTTTATCTCATTTCAAGCTAGAAATTGGTTTCTCTGTTTAAAGAAGCAGTATGTTCTTTGTCACTGCACTGTATCTGAATTTGTATATTTTCATCAGTATGACCAGTACAGTTTAATATCCTTTCTGTAAACCAATTTTCTGTATCTTTCTCTGTTTATTGTTTAAAATGTTAAAATTTCTTTGAATGCCAGGAAGATTAATTCTGGGCTTGGTTTAAATATGTATTTCTTCCCGGAGTTTATTTTTTACCAAAAAAATCTTTATCTTTTTAAAAAGAAGAAAAAAAAAAAAAAAAGGAAAATATTATTACAATAGACACTATTAGGTCTTGCTGGGTAAATATTACTGCTCAGGTTTTATGCTGCCCATTTTGTGTAATGGGATTTATCTTTTCCAAAGAAACATCAGCTTCATAATCCAAGATTCCCGACAGTGCTGGAGACATTTTCTCCAAGGTCTTAGATAGTTCACCCTCTTCTTCCTTTTTGAGAGGTTCTTCTTCTGGACAGATAATCGCATGTGGAATCAGATAAACCAGATTAGACTCTTTGGGGCTTGACCCTTTGGGCTCATGTTGGCTTGAAAAAACAACTGCTCCATTATTGTTAATACTAACAGTCTCTATAGCGTTGCCAGACATAGGGCAGAGTCTGTAGCATCCCAGCAGGGTTGAAAATGCCTTGCGGAAATCAGCATTGAAAGCATAAATAATGGGGTTGAGAGAAGAATTAGCCCATCCAAACCAAACAAAAACATCAAAGGTGGTGGAATTAATGCAGAAAGCTTCTGCTCCCTTGGATGGCTGTGTGGGCTCACAGAAGGGAATCATGCAGTTCAACACAAAAAATGGCAACCAGCAGCACACAAACACCCCCATGATCACTGACAAAGTCTTCAAAACCTTCGTTTCCCTCTTGAAGGACATTTTGAAGTTGCTCTCTGGCTGCTGGCAGTCCATACTGCTCCTGGTTCCACTTGTGTTCTGGCAGTTCTTGGCATGCACTGCTGCTCTCTCCAAAGCTGAGATGCGTCGTATTTGCTTCTGAGCAATCCGGTATATCCTTGTGTAAGTTACTATCATGATGGCCACAGGTATATAGAAGCTAATTAGAGAAGAGGAGATGGCGTACATCCTGTTTAGGCTAGAGTCACAGTTGTCCATGCTTACACCTTGCAAGCTGGCATTTAGATCCAAAAAGCTTGTGGTTGTAGCCTTGTGCCAGTTCAGCTGCACAGGGATGAAGGAAATCAACACAGACAAAGTCCATGCCACACTGATCATGATGAAGGCTGCCTTGGGGGTCATTTTTCTCTCATACCTAAATGGGCTGGAGATGGCCCAGTATCTGTCCACACTAATGACACAGAGATTTAAGATGGAGGCTGTTGAGCACATAATATCAAATGCCACCCAGATGTTGCAAAATGAACCAAAAGGCCAGAAACCGGCGATCTCAGCCACAGCTTTCCAAGGCATGACCAAAACTGCCACTAAGAGATCAGACACAGCCAAGGAGATGACAAAGAAGTTGGTCACCTTGGACCTGAGGTGGCGAAACCTAATGACAGCTGCACATACCAGCGTGTTTCCCAGCAGTGTGGAGAGGATCAACAGTGAGAGGAAGCAGCCCGTGAGGATCCGAAAGGAAGAGTCCCTTTCCACCAGCAGCCCTTCCCCGTCCATAGTGGTGTCGTTCCAAGTCATAGTTTCTCCTGAGGGAAAATCATATCATGATTTTCATGACGACATCAGCTCCTTTCCTTGCAGACATCAGGCGTCCATTAATTACTCATCACCAAACAGACCAAAGGTCCTTTTTTCACAGTCCCTTTGCCCCCGGACAGACTTCACCCTCTTTGAATCATCCTGAACAACACTGAATGCTCTATGGGCAGAAAATGAAAATGCAAACACAGTCCACCCTACAGTCCACCCTTTTTTTTTTTTTAAGCATTCCCTTCAGAAAGATGCTGCACCACCCCAGCATGAAGTGGCCTAATTCAGACAGCTCACCTGCAGAGATTCTGCTGCTGTCCTCTGCAAATATACACCACAGATAGGAAAGCAATCACTTTTCAATGCTTGCATATATTTCCACTTAAATAGGGTATTGATCGAGTGTTTCCAGTGTCCATTGCACTAGCCCTTCATATTTACTGAAGCGTACTCTACAAGGTGCTTTTCCTCTAGTTCCCTAAATGTCTCACTGATTAAATGCTCCATCCTTCCTCCTCGGTACATTCATGTTACAAAAAGCATCAGTTCTCTCTTTCTAGTCAGTGTCACAAAGCAAATCTTCACTTTGTTTCAAACTGTTTTACACTTCCAAGACAAAGATTATAAACATACAATAGGTATATTTTAAAGGTTTTCAGTAAGAAGTAGCTCATGTTAGTTTCATTTAAATGAGAAATGCTGGCTCCTACCTTTCACCTCTGATTCTGTTTGATCTGGGATGAAGGGCCGTCTCTCCTCCTCTTTTAGTTTTGAAATTGCATAGCAAATCTTATATACAAAACCAACCCAGAAACACTGCATTGCATCAGGTGCATGTGTTTTTCCCTGAAAGTGCACATTGGCAGGGGAGAAGTAAAAACAGGAGCCGGCAATTTGACCATCTGGAGTTAGTTTTCAAGAGAGCAGCAGGTCTGTGCTGTCGGACGGTGCATGACAGGCCCCATCGGCACGTGCCCAGCTACCTCCATCCCACGGGCCCTGATGATCACTCCACAAACTTTGTTGGCCGGATCAGTTCTAGTCACACTTTGTACATCCCGTCGAAGCGGCACATCAGGGCACATCATTCCAGGCAAAAGGCACGGTATTCCCAACACTGACAAGAGCCGAGTAGCAGTTCTTTCTTCAGTCGTTCACTGGAAGGAGAAGGAAGGGCGAGAGGAGGAGAAGGTCCTGAGTGCCCTCCCCTCGGCCACGCCGGCGGTGCCCTCAGAGGGTTTCTCTTCCAGCGGGGACAAGTCTCTTCAACACTCCACTGCCAGGTTGTAGCTCTCCGTAACTACCCCGGAATAATTCCACCTTATGCTCAGCGGGGCTGCGATCCAGGGATGTGGTCCCGCTTTTACCATGCTTTTTACCCTCTCAGAAAAGCGCAGGCGGAGACAGCTTCTCATGTTCTCTCGCAGCCTGCCCCGGGCCGCGCATCCCCGGTGTCGGCGGGTCCCGGCGGCGAAGACTTTCTTCTGCCCGGGGCAAGGCTCGGCAGCATCGCCCTCCCAGGAAAGGTCTGTCTGTCTGTCGTCTCCTTCCTAAATGATTAAGACACGGCAAAGACAGGCATGGAGACAGGCAGCGGGCAAAAAACAAACCCCCTTCACCTCGTCTATCATCTTCGGTCTGGCGCAGCTTCTTCTGAGGGACCTCTCCCCCTTTTTTCTGCTTTTCTGAAAAATACGTCCCAGCCAGCCAGGCAGCCGGTCGAGAGACGAAGACTGAGCTCCTAGAGCAGCTGTTCTGGAGTTTAGCGCAAACGTGATTACTTTGCCCCGTCCTGAGCTCCGGGATACCCGCGGTGCTGCGTGATGCTTGGCGCTGCCAGCCAGCTGAGCTCAATTAATTGATGCAGAAAGTAAGTACCGGCACCTAAGTTCGGGTTGGGCGATGCTCAGGCGGCGGCCTGCAGACCGAGGCACCCGCGGCTTCCTCGGCCCCAGGGGCACGCTCTAGAAGGGGGAGGGGGCGGTCGGGACCCCCTCTCGGAACGGCTGGGAAGGGGCGGCAGAGCGACGGTACTCACAGGCGTGGGGCGGGACGGGCGGGCTGCAGTCGGGGCAGGGCAGCGCTTCGCTCCGCGCCGCCTCGTCTCGCTCCGCTCCCGGCGCAGCCACGGCCGCCGGGCTCCCTCTCCTGGGCGGCTGCGGCCCCGCGTCCTGCCGCGCCGCCCCTCGGAGGCGGCTGCCAGCCCCGCCGGGTGCACGGCAGCCCCGAGGGGCTGTGCTGTTCTGGGGAGCTCCGCGTCCCTCCGTCCCAGCCTGGATCCGCCGCCAGACAAACCTGAACCCCGGGTTAGTAACACAGGCTGAGGGCATCGTTATCCGGGTCGGGAGGGAACGAGGGGTAAATGTAAAGCCTAGGCTGTTGTGTAGCTGTTTGAGGTCCTGCATCCTGACTTACTCGAGATCATGCGAGGGGACAGCAGAGGAACAGCTGACTCCAGCTCTTCGGACCCGTCTGAGCTTCGGAGCGAGCACCCTGATAACAGATGCAACTGGCTCTGTGTCTGCAGAGGAAACCCAGTGCCGTGAACTGCTGTCTTTACACGCAAAAACCTGCCACTCTCTTCAAACCCTGATTTCTCCTTTTCTAAAATCAATCCGGTTCGGTAATAAGCACCAAAACCAGAGCAGCTGTGTCTCAAATAGTTTATGTTCCTAAAAGGGATTTTTCCTTTTTACCTTAGCCACAACAGGCCACAAAAGATGAACATGCTGATTTGCAAGTTGATAACTTGGTATAGGAATCTTACTCTGAAAAAAAAATCAGAAAATGAAGATAAAAGGCATCATGGGGAGGTTAAAAATCTCCTAGAAGAACACTCACTAAGTGTAAGAACACTCACAATCACCTAGAAGAAGCTCACTAAGTTGTCAAGATAAATTTTGCAGGGTTCAGCAGCAGTGAAGTTGCTTTTCTGCCATCTATAATTTTTCATATGTCAGTTAAAGTAGATACAGTGCTAAACTAACCTTGACTGACTAAAGCTGTTTTCTTTTTCTCTGCCCCTCTTTCCTTTTTTTTTTTTTCTTTTTAATTGCTTCTCAGTAAGTTCTCATCCCCCCTGTTCTTATTATCTTGTCCTTTAATCATCATTCATCCCCAGAGTAGGGTGAAAATAGACAAGAAAATGAAAGCTGTGCTGTTTGGTAACAGAAATCTCTAATGAAACTCACAGTGAGTTTTGTTTTCCTATTTTCAATATTTTTTTCCTTTTTTTTCTGTTATTCTTCTTAAAGTACAACACAGGTGAGGTTTACTACGTGATACTTATCTTCTGAAAACGTGGCACACTCCTGTTTTTCTGTAGAAACCTCAGGCTGAGGGAAACTTTTCCTGTCACCAAGCACATTTGATTTTTATTTGCCACAACTTCCAGAGGCTCCCCCAAAATTATTTTCTACCACAGCCAGCATGGATCATTCCAGGAGAAATCACAGCTTCAGAGTACAAAAATAGCACAGTTCTCAAGGCATACTGGAAACACTGAGGTACACACTGCAGAGAAGAGAGCAGTCGCTCTCAATCATCTGTTTATCAGCGCACTGCACAAGCTCTTCAGTTCTTTTTTGCTAGGAATAGCCTTTCCTGAGGAAGAGGCTGAATTAATCATTGGAAGACTCTAATGGTGCTCATATGGGTGAGGGTTTAAAACTTGTGTTTGAATTTGACATTTAAAAAAGCCTTTTAGCCCTGTACTCAGAGCAGCCTTGTTCTTATTTGTTTGACAATTCAACTGTCTGTTTCAGAAGTCAAAGCCTCTCTCTTACTCTCTAAGTTGGTGTGACCAGTTTAGAGGTAGATGTGAGGTCTGGCTGAGCCAAGACCATACTAGTAGAGCAAAGTCCCTTCAACAGCTATGCAGGATTCAAACACCAGCATTTCATGCAGAGCACCCTGCTGCACTCGTTTGTCACTTCAGCTAATTTGTAACGTTTTAAAACTTTCATGACTTGATAGTCATACTCAGGTGAGGAATAAAAGTGAAAACCATTATACCCCTGTTATTATTTAGGTAAACGTAGTGGTGAGATTAGGTAACTGATTGGCATGACTCTGGGAGCCAGTCATATACACAGTATAGTGTGAATTCTCCTTTTGTTGTTGCTCTCCAGCTAACCTGCCCCCAGCCAGTGTGAGAAGTATCAGCTCCCATCCAGGTTGGGACTTTCCTAGAGTTGCCAGCAACAGGACAACAGTGCAAGTGTTTCTTGGAGATTCAGAAACAAGCACAGAGCTCGTTTCATTCTCACATAAAACAGCTGCTTAATTTCATTTAATGCTTCTCAATCACTACCGACTGATGCTGGAATCAAAGGAAAGCTTTTGTGTCTCCATCACCATGCTGCAAGGCACCTGTTCCTCCAGGAGACTCGGGGTGGAGAAAGTTCTATTTGTCCATATGAAGATTTAAAAGTATAAATACTGTAGCACCTTGATCCAAATTATCCAAACAGTAGTTAGCTCCTGGAAAACTAAGTTAGAGTTGAACAAGGTCCAGATCTTGTATTCAGAGATAAACATGCTTTAATCAACAAAGTAGCACACACACTAGAGCTGGGAAAGGCAGCTTTATTTACAAAACAGTATTACAGTACAAATTGTACTCACATCACTCTTGTGACTTTTTGAGTCTGCATGCATGGGATTTATTAAACATGAAATCATCTGAGGCACATTAGCAGAAATAATGTTTTAAAGAGCTGTCGGGTTTCTAAATAACTGATTATACTAATCAGCCAAGATAACCTTAGCCTCAATGTAAACTTCTCAGAAAAATCAAGGGTTCCTGGAAACTGAACAACAGCTAGGAACTCTCTTAAAGATCAGTGAAGCACACCAGTTAAATTGGTATTATCATGTTGGGCATTCCACAGAGAAAAATGCAGGAGTGAGTATAAAAGCACAGCACAAAAAGTAGCAGCAGACAAAACTGTTACTTTGCTGCTAAAAAAAAATAAATCTCCAAGGATGTCAAGCTCATTCTTGAATGATCAAGAGCCACCAGTAGGGAGAAAGGATAAGTACATTATTTCTAGTCCCCAAACACCGATGACAAGGACACTAAATATTCACTATTGAGTGTGAGCACTTTTTTTTTTCTGACTGTAGATTATAGGTATGTCTATCTGTGGCTGGACCTTAGAGAATGAGACGTTCAGGACTGATCTCAAAAAAAAAAGCACATTAGTGTCCTTGTGAATGTTTTTTGTTGAAATATTTCCAAGGGCAACCCTGGATATTGGGTCTCTGGTGAAGTATGTGCGGAAGTCTGGACATGACACAGAAAAGGAAACTGAAAAAAATCCTGAACAGAAGCACCATGTAGGCTGAATCTAAATGACTCGTTTGAGGCAGCTAGTTCAGGCAGTGACAGAACTGGACACAAAGTATAGAGCACAGAGGTACAAATGGGAAGGATTTGTTAGGCAGTGCTACTGGTTCCTGGGATCTGGAGCTCATGTACAGGCTTCAGGGTGCTCTTGAGGCAGGACCAGGCACCACTGCCCCTCTGGCATCTCCCTTCCCTGATGCTGGACTGTTGCATGTAGCCCCAGTCCTAGCTGGGAGACCTCACCACTATCCTTAGGCCACAGTGTGGGATGTCTACAAAAAGGAGTTCAGCTCTTCAGGAGATCAAGCGGCATACTCTCAAAAAGCAGCCTAATGTCTGCAGAGCTACACACACACAAGCTTTAGGAGTGGTTGAAAGCCATAGTCTTCTTGTTTATAAGGGAATGGAGTAGTGTTCCCTCCCATTCCCTCTCTCACTCAGAGCCTGTGCAGGCTCTGTTCATCCTTCCTTCCATCCCTAGTAATCCCTCCCTTCATTTGCAGTGCAAACACAGAGCAAACCCCAGAGGGATGTTTTGTTTTTGGTTTGTAACCCCCAGATATTACCAAAAAAAACCAGTTTATTTTTGGAGAGAAGTGGAAAACAAGAAAGAATTGTCAAACCTGTGGCCTTGGGATCTGAGCAGAAGCTGTCATCTAAACAGTCCCCAACCTCCTGCCACGCAGGAGCCACAGGTGATTTAAGCTTGCTGCGATGCTGCCAGCAACTGTGTCATTTAATTGGCAGAGCTTATGCAGTGACTTTTTATGGGGTTTTTCCAATTCTGCCCACTCACTCTCACAGGATCAGAGAAAGAAAAGGTTTCCACACTGAACATGTGGAGTGACCCTTCCTCTCATCCTGCAGCTCAACCTGATCTGTCAAATAAAAGGCCATTACTGGATCTTCAATCACCCTGGAAATCACTCAAGCAGGGAAGCCTAAAATTTCCCCATTTGTCCTTCTGGGATTTCCATCTGCCACAGATATGGGGTAGAAGACAAATTACTGCCCTGCCAACACTTCCCTCCAGAGTGGGTAGAGAGCCAAACTACAGAGGATGATGAGAATAAATTATAGCTGAGAAGAGAGCTTTAAGGAAAGAAAAACACTTCCACCAACTGCCTCATCCCTGCGGCACAGTGGAACAATGCCAAGAAATAAATCCACAGCAAACCAACAAGATCCTCTTTTAAAATCTAACCTAAATCAATAAACAGAAAATATCTCAAAATTTCTGATCATTTCACTGATAAATATAAGAACACAATATACTGCTGAATTTTATATTCTAATCCATGTAAATAAAAACACTACACAGATTATTTATGAGGACCTACTATATAAAATAGCACATAAAGTAGCCAATCAACACAAAAATACATCTTGGGCCACTGCCTCCCAATTTATGCTTCATTTTCATATGCATGTTTTTTTTTAATACTCTATAGCATTTTTTTTTCTTTCATTCCACACTGGATGGACATTTTAGGCCCTCAGAAAAATTGAAGTTAAATATATGAATCAAAAGAAAAGTCACTGAAAAAATGACAGCACTTTTAATGTTAAAGAAGGCTTTGGCATATTAATTAGTATCTCAGAAATTAAATAAAGCCAGTGATACAGAATGATTCATTAGAATGAAATTAATCTGAGAAATAATACCAAGTGGATAGATAAAAAGAATACAAATAGATATATTAGCAGCAAAACTCTTCACAGATGAGTGTGACAGTGATTTCTAGCAACAGTGGATGAGATTGCAGATAATGCAATTTTCTTAGCAGATGGCTTGGTAGGTGGCACTCTCCCCTCCTAAACACTAACTAGTGTTACAGATTTACTCCAGAGCTGCATGCCAGCACAAAATGGTTCACTCCCCGTATTCCAGCCCCTTATTGATGGATGGAGAAGAACTGTTTAACTTCTACCACCAGATTTTTGTAGTTTTCTGGTGCGAGATGTGTGACTATGGAGACTGGGCTTGGCACCCTCAAGAGTCCATTGTCTCTAAAGGTCAGTGGAGCAAGCAAGTAATAGTTTGCACTACTGTGCACAGCCAGTATGGTCAGGCTTCACAGCACTTCCATCCAACAGCTACAAATCCTTAAATTAAACATAATTGAGCTAATACTTATCAAAAAAAAATAGAAGCCGATAACTGCAACAATCATCACTTCTTGCTCATAGTGAAGATTGACCTGTCTGGAAAATACAGGGTCAATCATCAGTCCAGCAGCAACCAGACCACTCCTGATCTCCCATTTCTGGAGTTCTGCTGTCTCAGGCAGTGATTTCTTCTCTGGAACTCCCCAGACAACCCTGCTGTCATCATGATGTTGCATCTATACCAACCCAGGGTCTGACCTTCAGGTTCTGGGATTAAATTGTTCTTGGAGGTAAAATGCTGATTGTCAAAGTCCTTACACAATCACACAATCTGGGCTTGATGGAAGTCAGAAATATTCCACCAAGTTAAATAAAGCACTAGAATAATGTTCCAAACAAGAATCTGCATCACGGTCTAAGCTTTGGGCTGCTTCACTCCTCCTGCCATACCTTTCATTTGAACTTTTGAAAACCCAGCGATCTAACTGGATTAGCCCAAACCATTATATAATCCCAAATACACTTTCACCATAGCTCATCTGGATCTGTTTTCCTGCTCCAGCTTCCATGCCCATTCCAATAGATCGAGCAGGACTGTTTCATCCCAGTAATACAGTCAATGTGTCCCTCTGCAGCCTGACGTGATGCCTTTGGGTTTTCCCTTCCTTGTGTTGCAAAGTGGCATTGCTGTGACAGTCTCTAACAGTCAGTACTTTCCCAGGCTGGAAATGTTCCCTGAGTTTCATCATCTGTCAAAATCTGTATCAAGGTCGGAGGCCTTCCAAGTCAGCAGGTTCCCACTGCTCCCTTCCCACAAAATTCAGCTGACCAGGACTGGGCTTGGTGCAAGTCGTGGCTCAGCTCCATCAATACAGGCTTTCAGTATCTTTTCTTCAGTACATCAAACTCTCCATTTAGGAGAGATTAAAATTAGGAATGTCTTCCAGTTACAAGTTACATTTCAGGAAAGGCTATAGTATCTGAGTCTATGGTTTCACATTTTTGCCCACTCCTTACAGTGCCTGATCTTCTCCTGTGCTTTTCTCAGCATTGCTTTCTAAGAGCTATCCCCAGGTCTTTAGGAACTACAGGATGTACAGCTAACCAGGATTTTTCCATTGCTTTCTTGCATTTTTCTACATCTTCTTATGAATGTCACATGACTTTCTAGGATTTTCCTAGTGATCTCCGGGAATGTCTCCTAGAGCTTTCTAGCAATTTCCACACAGCTTTCAGGAAATTTCATATTGCATTCTAGAAATCCTTCCCATTGCTCTCCAAGTATTTTTTTTACCTTACTATAAATTTACATTTGCTTTCTAGGAATTTCCAGATGCTTTCAAGAAATCCATAGGTCTCTTCTGGAAATTTCCCTGACATTTTCTATAATTGTGTACTATTCATAGGAATTCCCTTCTGTTTTCCAGGAGTTCATTTATGCTCTTTAAAATTTCCCCACAGCTTTCTAGGAACTGTGCATTTCTTTCTAGGATTTCTCCATTGCTTTACAGCAATCCTTCCTTAATTCATAAGAAATTCCCTTCAGCTTTCTGAGAATTTAAAGCCAACTTTCTTGGAATTCACATTTTGCTTTCCTGGAGTCCCCCCACAGCTTTCACAGATTCACAGATATTAGAGGTTGGAAGGGACCTAGAAGATCATCTAGTCCAACCCCCCTGCCAGAGCAGGATCACCTAGACCAAGTCACCCAGGAATAGATCCAGGTGGGGCTGGAATGTCTCCAGAGCAGGAGACTCCACAACCTCTCTGGGCAGCCCGTTCCAGAGCTCTGTCACCCTCACTGAGAAAAAGTTCTTTCTTGTGTTGACCTTAAACCTCCAACTTGCACCCATTGCCTCTCGTCCTGTCATTGGATGACATTGAGAAGAGTCTGGTTCCATCCTCTCTACACTCACCCTTAACATATTCATAGACATTTCTAGGAATTCTGTTCTGCTTTCTAAGAATTTCTCAGTATTTCCAGGAGTTTCCTGTAGCTTTCTATGAATTTCCCATGGTTTTCTGGACATTTTCCATACCTTTCTAAGAATTTCTGCTGCTATGAATTCCTCTCTGCACTCCATGTTTTTCTATAAGCTTTCCAGGTATATCTCTCATGCTGTGGCATGGTGTCAAGTGTTCCATTCTGTTTGTGCTGTTGCACAAACACATGCTTGTGTTGTGGCATGCTGTACATGCTATTCCAAGTTGTCAGGTGGTGTCTTATTTTGTCATATGTTGTGCTGCCATGTCTTGTTCTCACCTGTTTGCTCATGTTGCTGCATTCCTTCCTGTGTTGTGGTGGCCTGCCTGTGTGTGCCATCTTCTGTGTGCTGTCAGAGGTTATCAAGTGCTATCCAATGGTGTGGCAAGAATAAACATTTGAGAGTGCATATTTTTAATAGCTGTTTTTCAAAGCCATTGGAAAGACTCAGAAGGTGAAAGTATTAGGAGTCAGTAATATCTGGTCCCTAGAGGATAACGAAAAAAAATAACTGTCAGGTATGACTGAATAAGTTGTGAGATACTGTGGTTGTTTCCTGTGCCCTGTGGGATGGTGCTACACCTCCTCTTGCCCCCATATTACATTCATAGCTGCATATTGACTCCCCAGACCAGTCTGTCTAGGCCAGTATTTAAAAAATAGCCACATCATAAGGGAGATGGCTTCCTAATCCCCCTGAAAGTCTAGTTTATCCCTTAAACATAACTTTATGTCCCTTCTAAATGCAGACTGGATTTTCATGTTCATTCCCTTCCAATCTTATCTGATATAACTATGAATCTAGATAAAGAGAAAAATTGGGTATGCATCAATTTAGCTTGGCACAGTAGAGCATGTGTAATCTAAAATTGGGTCAAATATTGCAGATGGAGACAAAACCTTTAACTGATTTTGTAAGTAATCCTCTATCATCTTATATAGGCATTTCATTACATTTTATATTGCCAAAAAGTGTAGTGTTACTTGTCTGTTTGACCCAATTTCCATAGATAATAATTTATTCATTATCAGCCGAGACTGGGAAAACAAGGGCATAGGTTTTGATACACTTACATAGACATGCAGAAATCCTTAGCTCATTTGAACTTAGGGACACTTCTCAGACTGTACTGATGTTTTTTTCCAGTGTGGGGTTTGATTTTTCTACATAAAATTAATGTTCAGTAAGTCACTAGACTATAAGAAATACTGTATATACACAGTTAAACTTGCCCAGTATTCTGCTCCTGATAGAAAAACCCAGCACAAAGCCTTCACAGGTACCTGCCTTTGAGTGCTAATGAGTAGTTCCCAGAAATGTTGCTGGTTTCTTCTGGCAAACACCTGTTAACAGCCAGACTGGTGTCAAGGTCAGGTCCTAACACTGTCATGCAGATCCAGCACCTGAATACACCCCAGTTCCTTGCACTGCACCTTCAAGGGCATCACCACATGTTGTTTCCCACCTGATCTATAACTAGTGTTTTCATGGAGGAGAAAAGTCTTGATATATCTATCCCACACTTGCCTTTACTCTCCTTGACTGCACTGTTTGTGACCCTGATTGTGGAAATTTCAGTCCTGCAGTGCCACTTACTGGACATTTATGTTAATAAAAGCAACATGCAGCAGCTCTTCATTTTCCTCAGTTGATTCCCAATGCCAATTTGAAATGGTAAAAAACATAAAGCATTAATGTCCTAATATTATGAATACAGGAAAGCTTGAGGAAAGCAAATACAGTAAAGCTCATTTCTTAGATGAGGCAGTAATTGTAGAGGAACAGAAATCTTCCTTTTCCATGGGGAAGAATTTGCCTTATAATAGTCTAGGAATTCTTCCAGGTGGAAAAGAGCAGATTATTAAAGTCATCTCTAGTTGAACAAATGCAAAGGACTGAATGTACATCTGGAGGTTTGCAGAAGTCTTTACCATATTCCTTGGGAAATAAGGCAACCGAAATGAATGTTTCAACAGAAGCTGAGGTAGGGCTTATTTGATTAATCCAGTCATAGTCTCTAGGCACATGCTTTCTGTGTGTACCATCTTCTTGCTCGTGGAGGGCATCAATGGAAACAGCATCAAGCGAAAACACACATGGATCTGGCACTTCTTCCTGGATTCTGCATTTTTTAATAAAGCTGAGAACATTTTAGCATTAAAATTAGTGTAGATAAACACATATAGTGAGAGGCTAAATATTCTTTGTGACTACCCACATTCACCCTTTTGACTTTCCATTTTGTGGCTTATGAGCAATTGGTTTTGGCTGGTCAGATCATCTCAAAACTTTTCAGGATTCATGGTGAAAAATCAGATTTGTTTCTCAGCAATGGGAGATGACCAGTCTGGTGCAAGAGAAGTCACGTAGCTGTTCAAAACCATCTGCATTGAGTATAAAGCAGTTTATTAACTTGAGGAATGAATTTAGCTTTCCATGTAGCAACACAGAGAAATAATTTAAGTATTAATATATTTACATTTAAAAGTCTGCAAGTGGAGTTTTTATTGTGATGTGCAGAAAAGACCATGTGTGGTTTTAAAGCAGAAGAATAAATTAGTATTTTAGGCATATAAGAAAATTATTAGAGGCAGAAGACATCACTTGTCATAATGTAAACCACACACCACAGTACCAGTTATACTCACCAAAAATTCATTTATTTCTCTGCACAACACCTATCTGTGTCCATCTTCTGAATGAGATGTCTTTCCTTGCTCAGTCATTGCAATGTTTTTAGCAACAAGAATTAGGACCAGATACCATCAAAGATGTACTGAGTGTTGGATATGTCAGTGGTCATGAAGACTGGGATCTGTTTGACAAGATTAAAAAGGATTCAAGACACTAGTAGTAACGTACATAAATTGTGAACAATTTTTGTTGAGCAAGAAAAATGCATTGCAAGGGTATCAGGGCCAGTTTTTACTCCTTCATGACAGAATCTCACCTGCTGGATTTGCCCCTGCAAGTGTAATATATGTATCTGGAATACCTTAAGTTGTGGAGCCAAGGGGAGAACACTCAGGTGGGTATCTGAGATTCGATGTGTGTGTCAGAATGAAAATGGTATCTTCATTTTTCACTGAAAATGATAAACTAAATAACCTAGTTAAAGACTAAAACTCCAGTGTATACAATTATTTTCTGAAAAAAAAAAAAAAAACAACACCTTAAAATGCATTTTTTTCACAGAAATTGAGTTTTGAACAGTGACAGGGGAGATCAGAGCTCACCAGCCCTGTATTCAAAGAGGAGGAGTGCTCTGCATGCTCAGCTGCCACCACTTTTGGGATGGGACCTGTGAACAGAGCAGTGTTGTTACAGAGGGAATCGTAACAGAAGGCCTCACAGTAGCTGGTCTGGCTTATAGTCAGTAGGTGTAATCAGCCTCTATGTGTTGACCTTTTCTTCTGGTCCACTAAAAAGGCAAACCAGCGCTGTCTGCAGGCTGCAAATGGGATGCAGTACTGTTGTAACTGAGCATGTTTTCCCACATCCCCAGAAGACTCAGCATCAGTTATAGGATAAAACCAGCTCATGTGTTGTTGACTTCCAACCCTATCAGACTCCATGTACCAATACTTGAGATCTGTTAGGAATTGAGTTTGTG
Organism: Ceyx cyanopectus; assembly: GCA_013401355.1. Lineage (NCBI taxonomy): Eukaryota > Metazoa > Chordata > Aves > Coraciiformes > Alcedinidae > Ceyx > Ceyx cyanopectus. The sequence goes on along the minus strand of VYZU01086024.1, from coordinate 7,877 downwards.
TGTCCAGCACCATGTTCATCAGGAAGCTGGGCTGGAGAAAGAATAGCAGCAGTGGAATTGAGTATCCCTATTATTTTTATTAAATCTCAAATTATTACATATCTAATACCAGAGAAGCATTGGATAATATGTGTATTAGCCATCATTTCTAAAAGGAATAAAATGCTTTTGAAATCAATTTCCAGCCTTCCATTAAAATCAAGGACTCAAATTTATTCGACATCTTTGAAGTCCCATACACAAGAAAGTTCTCATCCACTGGAATAGATTTAACTGCTTTTACCTTTTTTTTGTTTTCTTTTTTTTCTTTTCTTTTTTTAAGGATTAGCATTAAAGAGTAGAATATTTTTCTAAGGCTTCTTTCACTGTGGTTTCCTACGAACATTTCCCCACCGCTGTTTGCTTTCTGCAATATGTATTAGAGCAGGAATGATGGAAGTGAGAAAACCAGTAGGATCCTGTCTTTGCTGCCCCAGCTGAGGGCCCCCGGCTGCCTTGCCCCTGAAGCTGCTCGCACCGGGGGCAGATGATCCATCCGTCTCCAGCCCGAGCATCACTACTACCCCACGGGTGCAAGCAGTGACACTCCTGGTAATTCTGCCAATGGCTTCATTAATAGGAAATCATTTCAGGGCCTGAGCTGCCTCTACAACCTAAAGGGCGCTCGACAGTGGCACCGCCGCTCCCGGATCCGCGGGATGAGCCGCCCTGCCCCGGCAGCCCGGGCCCCAGGGGTGTCACCGGATCGTCACAGGCGTTCTTCGGGAGCTCAGGAGGCCTGGCCTCGTGACGCGTCCATGATCCGGCTCCAAATGCTCCGCTGCTCCCAGCTGCCCGCCTGCCTGGCTCGGCCGGCCCTGCCCTACCGGGGCGGAGCGAAGTGGAGCGGGGCGACTAAACCACCTCCCTCGGCCGCTTTCCCGCGGCGCTGAGTGAGCTTCTTCCGGGCAGCTGGGCGAGGGGCGTTGCGGAGCCGGCAGCTGCGGAGAGTACCGGCAGCTGCGGTGAGTACCGGGCCAGGGCCGCCCAGTGGCGTCCCCGCAACTCGGGGTCTCTGTGGGGCTGGGGTCAACTCCAGAGTCGTAACGGTGCTCTCCGCAGGGGTCCCGTCCCCTCCGCAGGGACCCATCCGGCCCCGCGTGTCACCCCCGTCTCCTCCGCAGGGGCCCAGCTCCGTGTTCATCCCCTCCACTCTGCGGGAGCAGAGGTGTCCCAGCAGGTCACCTCTCCCCTCTCCGTGCTTCTAAACACTCGCGGTGCCAGACAGTTGACCGGGGGCTGCCAAAGCCTCTCCCCGCACACAGAACAGCCCCCCTTCCCTACCCACTCCCCAGCTCTGCCCCTGACAGGGCTCGTCCCGTGAGCGTGGGCTGTGTCACAGGGTGGTGTGTGACAGCGAAACGGATCCTGGGCCTGCAGAAAACCAGCCTCCCTGCTGCAGGATTGTCCTTTCCAGGAGAGGAATACGCCGAGTAATTTAGAAGTCAGACACCTGGTAGCCAGAGCCAGGTATTTTGAGTGCTGATTTTTCTTTTTTAATTCATTGGATTATAAATAATTTATTGTGATTATGATGGGTATTGGGAGAGCAGGGAGGGGGGATGTAGTCTGGCTCTGTACCAATGTGCAATTAAAAAATAATCTGAATTAATGTGGTCAGGAAAGGACACGTGACACAGTGAAAAACTACAGAAGAGGGTCATGAACACGCCTGGGTGGAGCCAGAGGATCCTACTTCAATTTACTGGGGGGAGGTGTTTAAAAATAAGGAGCAGAGAGAAGCTTGCGGCAATCAGGGCCACAGTAAAATAAGAGCTCGACTAACCCTTTTTAGTTAAGAAGCTTTATTCATCTTAATGAAGAGACAAGTGAATATGAGCTTTGTCTCCACAACAGAGCTCATGCAATGGGAAGGGAGGTGGCACGTCAAAAGCTGACACCACTGTGCTGGCTGCAGCAACCTCTAACATCTGGAAGTAGCTTTAATGCAGAATGATGAAATCTCTTGTCAAATTACACACCAAAGATGGCTGCTGTTTTGAGGAGAGAGCCCCAGCAGCAGACTCTATCCATTTAACACAGGCTGCTGCTTTTGTTGCTAGGCTACAAGCAGGTCTACACTTTATAAGCAAAAAAAACCCAAGTATCTTGCAGTGTTGCCGTGATTTGCCTTCTCCAGCATTCAATTTATTTTTATGATTGCTGTAGGAAAAATCATAGTACAGACAAATTTATTTTTTTCCCCTTGTAATTTAAATAGGTATTTACTGGTAGAAGCTGCTTCGGGGTAGGAAAACTTGGCAATTGGCTTTGTTAACATTTGGTGTGAGTACATTGCATCATACTTATCCCAGTCATCAGCTGTGCTGCTTCTTTCAAACTGTGGTAGCAAACATAGTGCAAATAGAGGAATACCACTGCTTAATGACCCCAGTAAGTCTGATAAGAGCTCTTGTGCCATCATGCCAAAATGCTTTCTCCCCCTAAAAATCTATTAGTACTTCTCATTTGAAGTAATTATACTGCCACGATTGACATCCCTGGAGAATGTAGTGTGCTCTTTTCTTTGCCAGAGCAATTGAAGTGTGAGTAGTAGCTGGGTTTGCCTTCCTACTGATTTTTATTTTATTTTTTTTTGCCAGTGTTTGGTAGCTTTGAAATATTTCAATTTACTGCTCAGAGGGTAGTTAATTATCCTGTCTTTTCTCCTGAGTCAACATTGCAGTTGTTGTGGTGTGCATTACTCATGGAAAAGAAAAATATGTTTGTCCAGGCTAAGGAGCCCCAAAAAGGGTCAGTGTGTTCTCCAAGAAATAAAGAGCCTTAACAGGATCCCTGAGTATTTCCCTATCGAAGCAGCATGGGAAATGCTTCGAAAGAACTCAGCTCTGCAAAAGCAAACAAGGGCCCACGGGCACTTTGTTATATAAACGTGTCAGAGGAAGAAGAGAAGCCATTCTTCTCATTTAACAGCAGCAGGTAGTTTTCTCAACCTCGAGATTTTCCAGCCTGCATCTCTCATTTCCCAGAACATTGACAGCTGGACATCAGGCTGGTAGGTGTCTGGTTTGAAGAATGGAGATCTAGGAGCCTAAGTGTGTCTTTTTTTATTTTATTTTATTTTTTTATTTCAGTGAATCTGTACATGAAATGTTTTCAGAGATCTAAGAGTTGCAATGTTCATTATCACAATTATGTCTGCAGTGTGTTGGGGTGTAAACTTGAGAAATCTTGAGACTTCTCCCTCCCTCAGCTCAGTTTTTGCTGACTTTCTGAAATTATGTGCAAGAGGTGAAAGGCTACTCTTGTTAATAGAGTTCACTTCTGTAGGGGAAGGGCAAGAGGCTACAATCTGGACTCCAGCTCCCATAAAAGCAGCAGAATATTCTGTACAGAGTAGAGCAGTACCTTACCTGGTACCCAACCTAAGGATGTTTGCTGAAGGATCCTTACACAAGAGAATTCAGGTGTTTGTATCTGTTTAGGAAAGCCTCTTTCTCAAGTACTTATCTGGCAAGTTTTTCTCACAAATATTCTTTCTGACCAATATCTTGCTCTGGGCACATGAAGATGTCTGCATCTTGGGGGATGGACATTTTACCATTAGAGATGCTTCTTGATTCAGAACAGTGACTGTAACTTTAAAAATGTGTATTTAGATGAGAAATAGAGAATTTGGTTCACTGTTAAACCATCAAGAAATTTCTTCTGTTGGTCTGTTCCCAATTTCAGTTTAGGTACTGTAAAAATTGATGGCATACCTGATGAAGTTTCTTAATTGTGGAGTGGATTTTTTCAAGTCTCAGGTTATAATATGAGTTGTATTATAAGAAAATATAAATGGTTCCAAGGAAGGTAGCAAAGCTGCTTTTCATCATTTGTGCAGTGATGCATGAGTTTAAGTTGCCCAGAATTTCCCAGATCATGTGTCCATCTGGATTATTCAGTATACAACATGGTTTAAAATAAATTATCAAACATCTGGGTTGCTCATAATTGAGTGGTATGTTACTGTCCCAAAATAAGTCATTGCTATTTTTTTGGCTATTGCTTTGGTTTGAAAAGTGGTTAGTGACCTTGAATGTGATGTTTAAAATGTGAACTTTGAAAAGGAACAGCAGAGAGTTGAACTACTGACAACTCCTGAATCTGCACTTTGTATAATTGCTGCAACTGCTGTTGTTAACCTTTAAACAAGGTTTAAAGTCTTATATTATTGCTGGTTCTGTAGCAAATCTAAATGTAGCCTTTGTACTAACACTGTTGATCAAACTTTGTGCTGATTTTTAGGTAATTATTTTTTAAGAGCATCCACTTTCACTTATTCTTAAGCTCTCTTTTTCAGTTTTTGTTAATGTTCAGGGTTTTTTTCAGTTAATGTTAGTATTAAACATTAAAACATGATCTGGAAGATTATTCCACCTGATAGAGAGGGTGTGATGAGAGAAATAGAGAAATAGAGAAATGCGGATGTTTGATACTGGGGCTTCCAGCTTAGTTCAGTGCTGCTTTTTGATTTGAAGTACAGTGTAAGAAAAATAGATAATTATTGATTTAAAATAAAGGCTATTGTAGAAAGCTATTGAAAATACTGAGTTGAGAGTTTCTCTTCAGATAAACCAAGACCTTAGTTTTAGCCATCAATGAGGTTTACTGTGCTTTTAAGTTTGTTGTTATTTTCGGATAACTAGGGCTGGGAGGGAACTGGGGAGAGCTGAGGAGGGAGCAGGAGGAAGATTTGGCAAGAGAGTGGTAGAGGAGAGGCTGGCAGTGAAATTTGCTTTAAAGCAGTTGGGAAGTGCAGCGTGACACAGTGGTGCGTTCCCTGTGATCTGCCATCTGTATCATCACATCTAATTGCCTCCGGTCTAAGAAACTACATCTTCAGCTCAACTTCTGGTGCCAAGTACCTGGCAAAGCTGTGGCCTTTTCTTTAGCTTGACAATCGTGCGTTTATGAAAAACTTGATGAGCACACAAGTTTTGATTGTGAAAATATGCCTTGGTACATAAGAAGAGCCACAGTGTGAAACACACCGAGAATCCAAACTCTGCGTTAGTGCTGGGGAGATAAATGGTGCCAAAAATGTTGCTGGTCACGGGAATATGGTCCCCCATTTGTTGACTTGCTGGAGCGCAGCAGGGAGCACTTTTGCCCAGCACAGCTGATGCTCACCCAGACAATCCGGCAGCACAAGAGAGGATTTAGCTTCTGTTCTCCATGGGCATTTTGGATATAGCTGCCCTAGTCTGGAAACTGAAAGGGTTTAATAATGTGAATGTGTCAGAGAGCATAGTCCATTCTTTATTACTGGTTTAATGTACTAGTGTGGACTATTACCAGCTCCACCACGGTACAGGTGGTTCTATTAAATAACTTTATAATTGACCTGTTTGAAATACCAAAAATACTTATTATTTCCTTCCTTGTTGCATGTTTTCCATGATAGATGTTAGCTGTTTGTCTGTGTCACTGTCTTGTCTTTTAATCTTTCCAGTACTGTTGGTCCTCCCGTGTGAACATGACCTGAAAGTGGCATTTCTGTATGGATTACTACAGTAATTTAGGTGTTTGTAAAATTAATGCTGTTTCCCAGCATTAGCATAGGGTCTGCCCTATGTAAATGGAATTATTTGAGGAAGAGAGTTGTTTCAAGATCAGATTGGGTAATTCTGCTGCTTACTTTTCCACCTTAAAATTTAATGTATTGTTAATTCAAAGTTTTACCTATTTCAGGGGTGGTCTCTGCTCTTTTGGCATTTACTTTCATCAACAGGGATGGGAACAATACATTCAGATGTTTATAAATGGGCAGCTAAGTGTTAGTTGTTGAAGTTTGCCTTCATTAGTTGACTGCAACAAAGTAAACGTTTTTATCTTTGTTCCACAGGATTTGTTCATTTCCTTCACAGTATCTGCTAACTTTTTACTTATCTCAAGGTTCAGATGGATTTATTTCAATTTGATTTAACCTTTATTTTTTCTTTACACAATTCTATTATGGGAATATAGATAATGAGAAATCTTGGGCACACTTAATGTATATGGAGAATTATGTCGCTGAAAGTAGTGGTTACATCCTGACAAAGCATTGTAGTTTAAATTATAATTATATCTTAAACAGTTTTATTACAGTGTTTGTTATTTGAATGGATTATGCAAACAACTACCCTCTAAAATTTTATCTGAAAATTAAGGTGACACAGAGGTAAAATGCTGTTAGAGCAACTTCAGCTGAGGGCATCATACCTTTTTCTTGCAGTTCTGTAGCCTCATTATATAAATAAAAACTGCAGTTTAAAAAGCAATGCGGTTTATGAAAATGACTACATGGCTGTTGGATAATATGTCGATGAAACCATTTTTGTGCATAGTCACGATTTTTACTTTATAGTCAGTGATCTTGTTTTGTAAGAGGATCTCTTTGAAGTACAAAGGCATTTTTTGGCTTATGAGTTTGCTTTATGGGATTTATTTCCCTTTTCAGTATTTACTAATAGAGCCTGATAAGTCATGCATAGCATCTTATAGTCTCTGTAATACAAGAGGTGGGGCTTCTAGAAATATTTTGCTGGAAAATTTGGAAGTTTTCAAGACAGAAATTCACTAGTTGTCTTAGATGCCATTGTGACAGATCTATCACTCAGAATCGTGAGCCTGGCAAGTTCTGTGACCTTTTTTATTTCATTGCAGGTTTGATGTGTCTCCAGATTATATTATTCCAGTGTCTGAATTTTTTCCACTCGCTTGTATGCATGACATCTGTTCCTTCTCAGTGGGCAGTGGTGGTCTTTCCCTGCCCACAGTCTTTATTATTTTTATTTTAAATTTATTTAGAATAGCACTGTTATATATATTTTCATCAATATATGTATATATTCTTTAAGTGCAAGTCAATTATGTCAATTACAGCATTCAGAAGAAAATGTTTTTGTGTACTTAAGTAGCCATCACCTAAACTTTTAATCCCTTTTTGCATGAGATCTAATCTTTTGCATGGTGGACTCCTGTCCCCATCATACTATGCAGGTTTGGGGGCTATAAACTATATCTTTATTAAGATTACTAATATTCAAGTAATAGTATTCTACTGCTCTTTTTCTAGACAGACATAGTAATTTCAAGCTTGATCTTTTCTCAGGGCACATCCCAAGGGCCCTCCATTAATGTATGCTTTCCATTTTCCTGCTGGATTGCTTTTTGGAGCTGCAGTGCTAATACTTTTTTTTTGCTAGATTTAGAAGGAGAAAGACCAAAGCATGTGCTGGCATACTTCTACTAGCTTGGTATGACTAGCAGGGTAACAGCCATGAGAAAGGTGTGGAAACAGGAGTTTTTCCTTGTGCTGGCAACCAGAGTTGGCTGTGTGTTGTTTTTGGGGTGGTGATACTCTGCTAGCATGTTACAGCCACCCTGGCTACTCTCTTACCCCTACCGTTACATGAGCTCTTTCTACCATAATATCTGTGTTTGGCTATGTAGACACACAAGGATTAGGAGTTTTTCCAGTTTACAGTAAGTTGAGTCTCTCTTGCAGCCAGTTTCCTGGTCTGTAATGTAGACTTTCAATCTCATTACTCTGACAAACTGAAATATTTTAAATACCTGTGCTTTATGTTTCTTGTTTGTTGTCTTCCCCACAGATTTAAGGCTAGGCTTCAGGATTTGCATTTCACCTGACTCCTCCCACATCTGCAGATGCTGAACTTGAGTAAAATGATAATGACCACAGGGTGGTCACTGGTTCCTATTCTATAGAAGGAGCATGGGAGCACAGACCATTCTGCTTCCATACCTTCTACTGTGACAGTTCAACAAACTAAGCCAGGAGAATGAGCTGGCATCTCTATTTTTATATTTTTTTTTGTTTGTTTCTG